>JAKYLM010000079.1:305744-410744 GCA_023634145.1 Thymallus thymallus
GAAGAAGGATGAGTACAACCCCAAGAACACCATCCCAACCGTGAAGCATGGAGGTGGAAACATCATTCTTTGGGGATGCTTTTCTGCAAAGGGGACAGGACGACTGCACCGTATTGAGGGGAGGATGGATGGGGCCATGTATCGCGAGATCTTGGCCAACAACCCCCTTCCCTCAGTAAGAGCATTGAAGATGGGTCGTGGCTGGGTCTTCCAGCATGACAACGACCCGAAACACACAGCCAGGGCAACTAAGGAGTGGCTCCGTAAGAAGCATCTCAAGGTCCTGGAGTGGCCTAGCCAGTCTCCAGACCTGAACCCAATAGAAAATCTTTGGAGGGAGCTGAAAGTCCGTATTGCCCAGCGACAGCCCCGAAACCTGAAGGATCTTTATGGAGGAGTGGGCCAAAATCCCTGCTGCAGTGTGTGCAAACCTGGTCAAGAACTACAGGAAACGTATGATCTCTGTAATTGCAAACAAAGGTTTCTGTACCAAATATTAAGTTCTGCTTTTCTGATGTATCAAATACTTATGTCATGCAATAAAATGCAAATTAATTACTTAAAAATCATACAATGTGATTTTCTGGATTTTTGTTTTAGATTCCGTCACTCACAGTTGAAGTGTACCTATGATAAAAATTACAGACTTCTACATGCTTTGTAAGTAGGAAAACCTGCAAAATCGGCAGTGTATCAAATACTTGTTCTCCCCACTGTATATACACTGTCTCACGCCACCTCTACACATAGTGAGTATATATATATATATATATATATATATATATATATATATATATATATATATATATATACACCGTCTCATGTCACCTCTACACATAGTGAGTATATATACAGTGGGGAGAACAAGTATTTGATACACTGCTGATTTTGCAGGTTTTCCCACTTACAAAGCATATAGAAGTCTGTAATTTGTATCATAGGTACTCTTCAACTGTGAGTGATGGAATCTAAAACAAAAATCCAGAAAATCACATTGTATGATTTTTAAATAATTAATTTGCATTTTATTGCATGAAATAAGTATTTGATACATCAGAAAAGCAGAACTTAATATTTGGTACAGAAACTTTTGTTTGCAATTACAGAGATCATACGTTTCCTGGAGTTCTTGACCAGGTTTTCACACACTGCAGCAGGGATTTTGGCCCACTCCTCCATCCAGATCCTTCAGGTTTCGGGGCTGTCGCTGGGCAATACGGACTTTCAGCTCCCTCCAAAGATTTTCTATTGGGTTCAGGTCTGGAGACTGGCCTGGCCACTTCAGGACCTTGAGATGCTTCTTACGGAGCCACTCCTTAGTTGCCCTGGCTGTGTGTTTCGGGTCGTTGTCATGCTGGAAGACTCAGCCACGACCCATCTTCAATGCTCTTCCTGAGGGAAGGAGGTTGTTGGCCAAGATCTCGCGATACATGGCCCCATCCATCCTCCCCTCAATACGGTGCAGTCGTCCTGTCCCCTTTGCAGAAAAGCATCCCCAAAGAATGATGTTTCCACCTCCATGCTTCACGGTTGGGATGGTGTTCTTGGGGTTGTACTCATCCTTCTTCTTCCTCCAAACACGGCGAATGGAGTTTAGACCAAAAAGCTCTATTTTTGTCTCATCAGACCACATGACCTTCTCCCATTCCTCCTCTGGATCATCCAGATGGTCATTGGCAAACTTCAGACGGGCCTGGACATGCGCTGGCTTGAGCAGGGGGACCTTGCGTGCGCTGCAGGATTTTAATCCATGACGGCGCAGTGTGTTACTAATGGTTTTCTTTGAGACTGTGGTCCCAGCTCTCTTCAGGTCATTGACCAGGTCCTGCCGTGTAGTTCTGGGCTGATCCCTCACATTCCTCATGATCATTGATGCCCCACGAGGTGAGATCTTGCAAGGTGCCCCAGACCGAGGGAGATTGACCGTCATCTTGAACTTCTTCCATTTTCTAATAATTGCACCAACAGTTGTTGCCTTCTCACCAAGCTGCTTGCCTATTGTCCTGTAGCCCATCCCAGCCTTGTGCAGGTCTACAATTTTATCCCTGATGTCCTTACACAGCTGTTTGATTGAGTGTGTGGAGTCCATTTGATTGAGTGTGTGGACAGGTGTCTTGTATACAGGTAACGAGTTCAAACAGGTGCAGTTAATACAGGTAATGAGTGGAGAACAGGAGGGCTTCTTAAAGAAAAACTAACAGGTCTGTGAGAGACGGAATTCTTACTGGTTGGTAGGTGATCAAATACTTATGTCATGCAATAAAATGCAAATTAATTATTTAAAAATCATACAATTAGATTTTCTGGATTTTTGTTTTAGATTCCGTCTCTCACAGTTGAAGTGTACCTATGATAAAAATTACAGACCTCTACATGCTTTGTAAGTAGGAAAACCTGCAAAATCGGCAGTGTATCAAATACTTGTTCTCCCCACTGTATATATATATATACACTGTCTCATGTCACCTCTTCACATAGTGAGTGTATATATATATATATATATATACACCGTCTCACCGTCACCTCTACACATAGTGAGTATATATATATATACACCGTCTCACGTCACCTATACACATAGTGAGTGTATATATATATATATACACCGTCTCACCGTCACCTCTACACATAGTGAGGTGTATATACATACACCGTTCATAATGGGGTATTGAGTCATTATGGGGTATTGGGTTATTATGGGGTATTGAGTCATTATGGGGTATTGTGTCATTATGGGGTATTGGGTCATTATGGGGTATTGGGTCATTATGGGGTATTGTGTCATTATGGGGTATTGGGTCATTATGGGGTATTGTGTCATTATGGGGTATTGAGTCATTATGGGGTATTGGGTCATTATGGGGTATTGGGTCATTATGGGGTATTGGGTCATTATGGGGTATTGGGTCATTATGGGGTATTGGGTCATTATGGGGTATTTGGTCATTATGGGGTATTGGGTCATTATGGGGTATTGGGTCATTATGGGGTATCAGTCTCAGGGCCCAGCCAGTCATCCTCCGTCAGTCTCAGGGCCCAGCCAGTCATCCTCCGTCAGTCTCAGGGCCCACCCAGTCATCCTCCGTCAGTCTCAGGGCCCACCCAGTCATCCTCCGTCAGTCTCAGGGCCCACCCAGTCATCCTCCGTCAGTCTCAGGGCCCACCCAGTCATCCTCCGTCAGTCTCAGGGCCCACCGAGTCATCCTGGGTGGGCCCTGAGACTGACGGAGGACAACTGGGTGGGCCCTATTTTAGATTGGGAAAAACTACAAAAAATAATGTGTGTGTGTGTGTGTGTGTGTGTGTAGTACCATAGTATTAACACACTCCTCAGTCGTGTGTGTGTGTGTGTGTGTGTGTGTGTGTGTGTGTAGTACTAGTTTTAAGTCTTTCTTTTTGGTTTTCTGACTCATGATTTTGTCTTACCCAGAATGCATCAGACGGTGTGACTAGTTTTGAGGTGTCCTCTCCTCTGAGGTACGAGGACGT
This sequence comes from Thymallus thymallus, assembly GCA_023634145.1. NCBI lineage: Eukaryota > Metazoa > Chordata > Actinopteri > Salmoniformes > Salmonidae > Thymallus > Thymallus thymallus. The sequence continues at coordinate 309,234 of JAKYLM010000079.1, forward strand.
TTCTCCTAGCATCACCCTGAAGACCTGGGTCCAGCCACTCCGGTACACACACACACGCCGCATACACACACACACACAAACACAAAAATACACACCCGCACGTTTCTCCTAACATCACCCTGAATATATATATAATATACCCAGTTACATGACCATCCCTACATACAGTCTGATATATAATATACCCAGTTACATGACCATCCCTACATACAGTCTGATATATAATATACCCAGTTACATGACCATCCCTACATACAGTCTGATATATAATATACCCAGTTACATGACCATCCCTACATACAGTCTGATATATAATATACCCAGTTACATGACCATCCCTACATACAGTCTGATATATAATATACCCAGTTACATGACCATCCCTACATACAGTCTGATATATAATATACCCAGTTACATGACCATCCCTACATACAGTCTGATATATAATATACCCAGTTACATGACCATCCCTACATACAGTCTGATATATAATATACCCAGTTACATGACCATCCCTACATACAGTCTGATATATAATATACCCAGTTACATGACCATCCCTACATACAGTCTGATATATAATATACCCAGTTACATGACCATCCCTACATACAGTCTGATATATAATATACCCAGTTACATGACCATCCCTACATACAGTCTGATATATAATATACCCAGTTACATGACCATCCCTACATACAGTCTGATATACAATATACCCAGTTACATGACCATCCCTACATACAGTCTGATATATAATATACCCAGTTACATGACCATCCCTACATACAGTCTGATATATAATATACCCAGTTACATGACCATCCCTACATACAGTCTGATATATAATATACCCAGTTACATGACCATCCCTACATACAGTCTGATATATAATATACCCAGTTACATGACCATCCCTACATACAGTCTGATATATAATATACCCAGTTACATGACCATCCCTACATACAGTCTGATATATAATATACCCAGTTACATGACCATCCCTACATACAGTCTGATATATAATATACCCAGTTACATGACCATCCCTACATACAGTCTGATATATAATATACCCAGTTACATGACCATCCGTACATACAGTCTGATATATAATATACCCAGTTACATGACCATCCCTACATACAGTCTGATATATAATATACCCAGTTACATGACCATCCCTACATACAGTCTGATATATAATATACCCAGTTACATGACCATCCCTACATACAGTCTGATATATAATATACCCAGTTACATGACCATCCCTACATACAGTCTGATATATAATATACCCAGTTACATGACCATCCCTACATACAGTCTGATATATAATATACCCAGTTACATGACCATCCCTACATACAGTCTGATATATAATATACCCAGTTACATGACCATCCCTACATACAGTCTGATATATAATATACCCAGTTACATGACCATCCATACATACAGTCTGATATATAATATACCCAGTTACATGACCATCCCTACATACAGTCTGATATATAATATACCCAGTTACATGACCATCCCTACATACAGTCTGATATATAATATACCCAGTTACATGACCATCCCTACATACAGTCTGATATATAATATACCCAGTTACATGACCATCCCTACATACAGTCTGATATATAATATACCCAGTTACATGACCATCCCTACATACAGTCTGATATATAATATACCCAGTTACATGACCATCCCTACATACAGTCTGATATATAATATACCCAGTTACATGACCATCCCTACATACAGTCTGATATATAATATACCCAGTTACATGACCATCCCTACATACAGTCTGATATATAATATACCCAGTTACATGACCATCCCTACATACAGTCTGATATATAATATACCCAGTTACATGACCATCCCTACATACAGTCTGATATATAATATACCCAGTTACATGACCATCCCTACATACAGTCTGATATATAATATACCCAGTTACATGACCATCCCTACATACAGTCTGATATATAATATACCCAGTTACATGACCATCCCTACATACAGTCTGATATATAATATACCCAGTTACATGACCATCCCTACATACAGTCTGATATACAATATACCCAGTTACATGACCATCCCTACATACAGTCTGATATATAATAAACCCAGTTACATGACCATCCCTACATACAGTCTGATATATAATATACCCAGTTACATGACCATCCCTACATACAGTCTGATATATAATATACCCAGTTACATGACCATCCCTACATACAGTCTGATATATAATATACCCAGTTACATGACCATCCCTACATACAGTCTGATATATAATATACCCAGTTACATGACCATCCCTACATACAGTCTGATATATAATATACCCAGTTACATGACCATCCCTACATACAGTCTGATATATAATATACCCAGTTACATGACCATCCCTACATACAGTCTGATATATAATATACCCAGTTACATGACCATCCCTACATACAGTCTGATATATAATATACCCAGTTACATGACCATCCCTACATACAGTCTGATATATAATATACCCAGTTACATGACCATCCCTACATACAGTCTGATATATAATATACCCAGTTACATGACCATCCCTACATACAGTCTGATATATAATATACCCAGTTACATGACCATCCCTACATACAGTCTGATATATAATATACCCAGTTACATGACCATCCCTACATACAGTCTGATATATAATATACCCAGTTACATGACCATCCCTACATACAGTCTGCTCAGCTGTATGATTAACTTCTGTGTTCATTCATGGTAGAAATTGAGAGTTCCTGCAAAACTAAGTGTCCATCCTCTCAAAAGGAAACTCTGCCAAAGCCTCCCCTTCCCTTCCAAACCATGTGGGCACACAGGCCTTCACCCAATCCTGATACTTCCAAATAACCAGTGACGAAAACCCCCAAAACAGAACTAATGCAGCTGGGATCTCACACATCCCATTCAGTCCTGGCAGATTGTCTCAGTGCACAGTCAGTCTGCCCACAAGAGTTTATCTGGCTCCATGCATCCTCTAACTGGGTGTTTCCTGGTCTTCCAGACCTCTGAGTTCTAAGACCAAGGCTCTGGGTCACAGAGATGTTCTCCCCAACAACAGACAGCTCTACGAGATCATCCTCACCTACAGCTTCCACCAGGTGAGTGTGTCTATTATAGCACTCTGTGTGTGTGTATAACCTCTCCCCTTCTCCCCAGCCTAAGTCAGGAGAGGTGACCCCCAGCTGTCCAGTACTGTGTGTATAACCTCTCCCCTTCTCCCCAGCCTAAGTCAGGAGAGGTGACCCCCAGCTGTCCAGTACTGTGTGTATAACCTCTCCCCTTCTCCCCAGCCTAAGTCAGGAGAGGTGACCCCCAGCTGTCCAGTACTGTGTGTATAACCTCTCCCCTTCTCCCCAGCCTAAGTCAGGAGAGGTGACCCCCAGCTGTCCAGTACTGTGTGTATAACCTCTCCCCTTCTCCCCAGCCTAAGTCAGGAGAGGTGACCCCCAGCTGTCCAGTACTGTGTGTATAACCTCTCCCCTTCTCCCCAGCCTAAGTCAGGAGAGGTGACCCCCAGCTGTCCAGTACTGTGTGTATAACCTCTCCCCTTCTCCCCAGCCTAAGTCAGGAGAGGTGACCCCCAGCTGTCCAGTACTGTGTGTATAACCTCTCCCCTTCTCCCCAGCCTAAGTCAGGAGAGGTGACCCCCAGCTGTCCAGTACTGTGTGTATAACCTCTCCCCTTCTCCCCAGCCTAAGTCAGGAGAGGTGACCCCCAGCTGTCCAGTACTGTGTGAGCTGCTGTATGAATCAGAGTTTGACTCTCAGCTCTGGATGCTGTTTGACCAGAACAAGAGACTACTGGGCTCTGGAGATGCCTACCCACACCAGGTAGTAACCACAGCACAACCATTATATAACCAGAACCAGAACAAGAGACTACTGGACTCTGGAGACGCCTACCCACACCAGGTAGTAACCACAGCACAACCATTATATAACCAGAACCAGAACAAGAGACTACTGGGCTCTGGAGATGCCTACCCACACCAGGTAGTAACCACAACACAACCATTATATAACCAGAACCAGAACAAGAGACTACTGGGCTCTGGAGACGCCTACCCACACCAGGTAGTAACCACAGCACAACCATTATATAACCACAACACAACCAGAACAAGAGACTACTGGACTCTGGTGACACCTACCCACACCAGGTAGTAACCACAGCACAACCATTATATAACCAGAACCAGAACAAGAGACTACTGGACTCTGGAGACGCCTACCCACACCAGGTAGTAACCACAGCGCAACCATTATATAACCAGAACCAGAACAAGATACTACTGGGCTCTGGAGACACCTACCCACACCAGGTAGTAACCACAGCACAACCATTATATAACCACAACACAACCAGAACAAGAGACTACTGGACTCTGGTGACACCTACCCACACCAGGTAGTAACCACAGCACAACCATTATATAACCAGAACCAGAACAAGAGACTACTGGGCTCTGGAGACGCCTACCCACACCAGGTAGTAACCACAACACAACCATTATATAACCAGAACCAGAACAAGAGACTACTGGGCTCTGGAGACGCCTACCCACACCACGTAGTAACCACAGCACAACCATTATATAACCAGAACCAGAACAAGAGACTACTGGGCTCTGGAGACGCCTACCCACACCAGGTAGTAACCACAACACAACCATTATATAACCAGAACCAGAACAAGAGACTACTGGGCTCTGGAGACGCCTTCCCACACCAGGTAGTAACCACAGCACAAGCATTATATAACCACAACACAACCAGAACAAGAGACTACTGGGCTCTGGAGACGCCTACCCACACCAGGTAGTAACCACAGCACAACCATTCTATAACCACAATACAACCAGAACAAGAGACTACTGGACTCTGGAGACACCTACCCACACCAGGTAGTAACCACAGCACAACCATTATATAACCACAACACAACCAGAACAAGAGACTACTGGACTCTGGAGACACCTACCCACACCAGGTAGTAACCACAGCACAACCATTATATAACCAGAACCAGAACAAGAGACTACTGGGCTCTGGAGACGCCTACCCACACCAGGTAACACAACACAACCATTATATAACCAGAACCAGAACAAGAGACTACTGGGCTCTGGAGACGTCTACCCACACCAGGTAGTAACCACAACACAACCATTATATAACCAGAACCAGAACAAGAGACTACTGGGCTCTGGAGACGCCTACCCACACCAGGTAGTAACCACAGCACAACCATTATATAACCACAACACAACCAGAACAAGAGACTACTGGACTCTGGAGACGCCTACCCACACCAGGTAGTAACCACAACATAACCATTATATAACCAGAACCAGAACAAGAGACTACTGGGCTCTGGAGACGCCTACCCACACCAGGTAGTAACCACAGCACAACCATTATATAACCACAACACAACCAGAACAAGAGACTACTGGACTCTGGAGACACCTACCCACACCAGGTAGTAACCCCAGCACAACCATTATATAACCAGAACCAGAACAAGAGACTACTGGGCTCTGGAGACGCCTACCCACACCAGGTAACACAACACAACCATTATATAACCAGAACCAGAACAAGAGACTACTGGGCTCTGGAGACGTCTACCCACACCAGGTAGTAACCACAACACAACAATTATATAACCAGAACCAGAACAAGAGACTACTGGGCTCTGGAGACGCCTACCCACACCAGGTAGTAACCACAGCACAACCATTATATAACCACAACACAACCAGAACAAGAGACTACTGGACTCTGGAGACGCCTACCCACACCAGGTAGTAACCACAACATAACCATTATATAACCAGAACCAGAACAAGAGACTACTGGGCTCTGGAGATGCCTACCCACACCAGGTAGTAACCACAGCACAACCATTATATAACCACAACACAACCAGAACAAGAGACTACTGGGCTCTGGAGACGCCTACCCACACCAGGTAGTAACCACAGCACAACCATTATATAACCAGAACCAGAACAAGAGACTACTGGGCTCTGGAGACGCCTACCCACACCAGGTAGTAACCACAGCACAACCATTATATAACCAGAACCAGAACAAGAGACTACTGGGCTCTGGAGATGCCTACCCACACCAGGTAGTAACCACAGCACAACCATTATATAACCAGAACCAGAACAAGAGACTACTGGGCTCTGGAGACGCCTACCCACACCAGGTAGTAACCACAGCACAACCATTATATAACCACAACACAACCAGAACAAGAGACTACTGGACTCTGGTGACACCTACCCACACCAGGTAGTAACCACAACACAACCATTATATAACCAGAACCAGAACAAGAGACTACTGGGCTCTGGAGACGCCTACCCACACCAGGTAACACAACACAACCATTATATAACCAGAACCAGAACAAGAGACTACTGGGCTCTGGAGACGCCTACCCACACCAGGTAGTAACCACAGCACAACCATTCTATAACCACAATACAACCAGAACAAGAGACTACTGGACTCTGGAGACACCTACCCACACCAGGTAGTAACCACAGCACAACCATTATATAACCACAACACAACCAGAACAAGAGACTACTGGACTCTGGAGACACCTACCCACACCAGGTAGTAACCACAGCACAACCATTATATAACCAGAACCAGAACAAGAGACTACTGGGCTCTGGAGACGCCTACCCACACCAGGTAACACAACACAACCATTATATAACCAGAACCAGAACAAGAGACTACTGGGCTCTGGAGACGTCTACCCACACCAGGTAGTAACCACAACACAACCATTATATAACCAGAACCAGAACAAGAGACTACTGGGCTCTGGAGACGCCTACCCACACCAGGTAGTAACCACAGCACAACCATTATATAACCACAACACAACCAGAACAAGAGACTACTGGACTCTGGAGACGCCTACCCACACCAGGTAGTAACCACAACATAACCATTATATAACCAGAACCAGAACAAGAGACTACTGGGCTCTGGAGACGCCTACCCACACCAGGTAGTAACCACAGCACAACCATTATATAACCACAACACAACCAGAACAAGAGACTACTGGACTCTGGAGACACCTACCCACACCAGGTAGTAACCCCAGCACAACCATTATATAACCAGAACCAGAACAAGAGACTACTGGGCTCTGGAGACGCCTACCCACACCAGGTAACACAACACAACCATTATATAACCAGAACCAGAACAAGAGACTACTGGGCTCTGGAGACGTCTACCCACACCAGGTAGTAACCACAACACAACCATTATATAACCAGAACCAGAACAAGAGACTACTGGGCTCTGGAGACGCCTACCCACACCAGGTAGTAACCACAGCACAACCATTATATAACCACAACACAACCAGAACAAGAGACTACTGGACTCTGGAGACGCCTACCCACACCAGGTAGTAACCACAACATAACCATTATATAACCAGAACCAGAACAAGAGACTACTGGGCTCTGGAGATGCCTACCCACACCAGGTAGTAACCACAGCACAACCATTATATAACCACAACACAACCAGAACAAGAGACTACTGGGCTCTGGAGACGCCTACCCACACCAGGTAGTAACCACAGCACAACCATTATATAACCAGAACCAGAACAAGAGACTACTGGACTCTGGAGACGCTTACCCACACCAGGTAACACAACACAACCATTATATAACCAGAACCAGAACAAGAGACTACTGGACTCTATACTACAGATGTAGTTTGAGGCGTTAGCGAGGTAACTGGTGATCTTTGAGTTCAACTGGTACCATTTAGCCAGGTACATTTCTATGGCAACAAATCCTCCAAATCTAACCTGCTCCAGGGCAGACTAATTCAGGGCTAACTCCATTTATCCTGAGTGAAGTCTCTGAGCCGCTAGTTAAGACCAATGAAATCAGATTCCCTCCCTCGCAAAGATTGCGTCATCATCCCCTTAATTCGAGGAAAACGACTGATAAATATTGTATTAATAGATGCCATTAACGATAAGTCATAAAAATACAGACACCATTAACGATAAGTCATAAAAATACAGACACCATTAACGATAAGTCATAAAAATACAGACACCATTAACGATAAGTCATACAAATACAGACACCATTAATTATAAGTCATAAAAATACAGACACCATTAACGATAAGTCATAAAAATACAGACACCATTAACGATAAGTCATAAAAATACAGACACCATTAACGATAAGTCATAAAAATACAGACACCATTAACGATAAGTCATAAAAATACAGACACCATTAACGATAAGTCATAAAAATACAGACACCATTAACGATAAGTCATAAAAATAGAGACGTCACTTGTAATAGCCAATTTAACATAATAACCTGATGAATTTGCAAAATAATTTTTTGATTTTGATTTCAGCACAAATTCAAATGTGGCATGACAGAAAAGAGTTCAGCGTTGGACTAACCATGTGTGACACACGCTATTACAAGCCTTCTAGAGTTAGCGACAGGTGGATGAGTAATATCCATCTTGGTATGTTTTCTCTCTCTCTCTCTCTCTCTCTCTCTCTCTCTCTCTCTCTCTCTCTCTCCATCAGTACTCTCTGAGACTAGAGAAAGGTGACTACACGGTGCGTCTGCAGGTGCGTCATGAGCAGGCCAGTGAGCTGGAGCGTCTGAAGGACCTTCCGTTTGTGGTGTCCCACCGTCTGTCCACTGCTCTGACCCTGGATGTGTATGAGTCTCACCGTGCTGCCTTCATGGCTAAGAAGAAGACTAACCCCCTGACCCTCACCCCTGGAGCTACCCAGCCTTTTTACGTTACAGCCCTGCCTGACGACAAGTAAGTACCCCTGACCCCTGACCCTCACCCCTGGAGCTACCCAGCCTTTTTACGTTACAGCCCTGCCTGACGACAAGTAAGTACCCCTGACCCCTGACCCTCACCCCTGGAGCTACCCAGCCTTTTTACGTTACAGCCCTGCCTGACGACAAGTAAGTACCCCTGACCCCTGACCCTCACCCCTGGAGCTACCCAGCCTTTTTACGTTACAGCCCTGCCTGACGACAAGTAAGTACCCCTGACCCCTGACCCTCACCCCTGGAGCTACTCAGCCTTTTTACGTTACAGCCCTGCCTGACGACAAGTAAGTACCCCTGACCCCTGACCCTCACCCCTGGAGCTACTCAGCGAGTACCTCTGGGCTAGAGGCTGTAACCGTAACCGTGACTCAGTGTTTAGAGAAATGTAATACTCAGTAAGTGGTTTCTGTCCTTGTCTCTTCTTCTTAACCTGGACGATGTACTAACACTGTGTCTGACTCTGTTTCCACCTCTCTCCAGGGTTCCTAAAGGAACATGTCCAGGATGCTATCTGACCGGCTCTCTGGTCTTACCGAAGGGAGAATACGGCAAGAAAGCAGTGAGTGGCTCTTTCTACTGTCATCAAACAGCTCTGTAACTCTCATTGGCTCACCCCTTTTATGGCCCCACTCGTCATCCTTCTCAACCAATCACAAGCTTTGCTAGCATCACAGTTTTAGTTGCACGTTGCTTTGATGCTCTTTTCACTGTGTGGTGGGAGGGGCTTTCTACTTCCTGCCTATGACTCAGTGGTCTGTGATTGGTAGATGTTGCTGGCTGTGTTCAGGAGTTCTGTTGGTTGTGTTTAGTTATTTTTTAGTTCTGGTCTGTCTACTGAATTTCCTGCTTCCTGTGGCCTCACTGTCAACTTCCTGTTGCTGCTCTGTGAACATGGTGTTTATTAGTTGGTGTTGCAGTAATGGCAGCACTGCAGTCCAGTAATAAGGGGGTTAACATGCAGGAGCTACTGACTGACTGGGCTTCATCCTGGAAAAACAGCCGCCTAGGAGTTTCATTCATTCTGTGGAACTAAGCGATCAAATGAGCTCCAACCGACCAGGATGAAGTGACTGCGTGCCACTAGTAGTAGAGGCGGAGAAAGGAGCAGTACTCTCTCTCATTGTGTTATTCTGACCACCAGGGACAGACCTCTGCAAAACGACAAGGAAAATGGAAAAAGGTACTGATGGGCTAGAATCTGTGTTTTTTTTAATGTTCTCAATCACTGTGGGGAAGAATGAAGATATTTGCTAGCCCAACGTGTATAGATATTTCTGCTTACTAGTGATAGATTTAAACTCAGTTTTTCACAATTCCTGACATTTAATCCTAGTAAAAATTCCCTGTCTTAGGTCAGTTAGGATCACCACTTTATTTTAAGAATGTGAAATGTCAGAATAATACTAGAGAGAATGATTTATTTCAGCTTTTATTTCATTCATCACATTCCCAGTGGGTCAGAAGTTTACATACACTCAATTAGTATTTGGTAGCATTGCCTTTAAATTGTTTAACTTGGGTCAAACGTTTCAGGTAGCCTTCCACAAGCTTCCCACAATAAGTTGGGTGAATTTTGGCCCATTCCTCCTGACAGAACTGGTGTAACTGAGTCAGGTTTGTAGGGCTCCTTGCTCGCACACACTTTTTCAGTTCAGCCCACAAATGTTCTATAGGGTTGAGGTCAGGGCTTTGTGATGGCCACTCCAATACCTTGACTTTGTTGTCCTTAAGCCATTTTGCCACAACTTTGGAAGTATGCTTGGGGTCATTGTCCATTTGGAAGACCCATTTGCGAACAACCTTTAACTTCCTGACTGATGTCTTGAGATGTTGCTTCAATATATCCACAGAATTTTCCTTCCTCATGATACCATCTATTTTGTGAAGTGCACCAGTCCCTCCTGCAGCAAAGCACCCCCACAACATGATGCTGCCATCCCCGTGCTTCACGGTTGGGATGGTGTTCTTCGGCTTGCAAGACTCCCCCTTTTTCCTTCAAACATAACGATGGTCATTATGGCCAAACGTTCTATTTTTGCTTCTTCCTTGCTGAGCGGACTTTCAGGTTATGTCGATATAGGCCTTGTTTTACTGTGGATATAGATACTTTTGTACCCGTTTCCTCCAGCATCTTCACAAGGTCCTTTGCTGTTGTCCTGGGATTGATTTGCACTTTTCGCATCAAAGTACGTTCATCTCTAGGAGACAGTACTCATCTCCTTCCTGAGCGGTATGACGGCTGCGTGGTCACATGGTGTTTATAATTGCATACTATTGTTTGTACAGATGAACGTGGTACCTTCAGGCGTTTGGAAATTGCTCCCAAGGATGAACCAGACTTGTAGAGGTCTACAAATATGTTTTCTGAGGTCTTGGCTGACTTCTTTTGATTTTCCCATGATGTTGAGCAAAGAGGCACTGAGTTTGAAGGTAGGCCTTGAAATACATCCACAGGTACACCTCCAATTGACACAAATGATGTCAATTAGCCTGTCAGAAGCTTCTAAAGCCATGACATCATTTTCTGGAATTTTCCAAGCTGTTTAAAGGCACAGTCAACTTAGTGTATGTGAACTTCTGATCCACTGGAATTGTGATACAGTGAATTATAAGTGAAATAATCTGTCTATAAACAATTGTTGGAAGAATTACTTGTGTCATTCACAAAGTAGATGTCCTAACTGACTTGCCAAAACTATAGTTTGTTAACATGAAATCTGTGGAGTGGTTGAAAAATGAGTTTTAATAACTTCAACCTAAGTGTATGTAAACTTCAGACTCCAACAGTATATATGATTACTGTGAGTATGAATGGAGTTCAGGCCATGAAACTGTGTGAATACTAGTTTAGAAAGGTTGACCTAATCAGATAAGAGGACATTGACCAGGATCAGAGAGCAGGGTCGGGCCCAGGATCAGAGAGCAGGGTCGGGCCCAGGATCAGAGAGCAGGGTCGGGCCCAGGATCAGAGAGCAGGGTCGGGCCCAGGATCAGAGAGCAGGGTCGGGCCCAGGATCAGAGAGCAGGGTCGGGCCCAGGATCAGAGAGCAGGGTCGGGCCCAGGATCAGAGAGCAGGGTCGGGCCCAGGATCAGAGAGCAGGGTCGGGCCCAGGATCAGAGAGCAGGGTCGGGCTCAGGATCAGAGAGCAGGGTCGGGCCCAGGATCAGAGAGCAGGGTCGGGCCCAGGATCAGAGAGCAGGGTGGACATTCCACAGGGGAGAGAAGGGTCATAAAACGTATATCTGGGGAGGTGACACCTACAAGAGGGGGTGACAAAAAGGATTGAAGAGTATAAGATGGTTTGTGAACTTTGTAAATGTATCCAATCAGCTGATGGCATCCTTGGTATTAAACACTTGAAACTTCTCTTTTGGTCTCAGTTCCAATTGCAAAGAGGTGACGCTAGATTGGATCTTCTGGGGGTCAATAGAGCAGCACAGCTGTGTTCCATTAACATGAGGAACGCATTCTAACTGACAGGACCAAGAGATTGAACAGACAGCAGGGAACTGTTGTAGAGGCTTATGGGTAATGTAGTCCTAGAGGGTCAGTGGGTTAATCAGTGTGTGTCTTTCTCATCAGGACATAGTGCCAGTGGTCTACCACCTGATCCCTGCACCCAACAAGCGTAAGAACGGAGCGAAGGAGAAGGAGAAGGAGAAGGAGAAGGAGAAGGAGGGGGAGAAGGATGTAAAGGAGGAGTTTGAAGAGGCTCTCAGAGACCTGAAGATCCAGTGGATGACCAAGTCAGTCTGTCTGTCTGTCTACTGGCATTCTCCCATTCCACTCTGTCTGTCTGTCTGTCTCTCTGTCTCTCTGTCTGTCTCTGTTTGTCTGTCTGTCTGTCTACTGGCATTCTCCCATTCCACTGTCTCTCTCTCTCTTCTCTCTCTCTCTTCTCTCTCTTCTCTCTCTCTCTTCTCTCTCTCTCTCTCTGCATCACTCTCCTTCTTCCCTCTCTCTCTCTCCTCCCCCCAGGTTAGACACCAGCTCCCTGTATGATGAACTGAAGGAGAACTTCTCTTCTTACCTGCCACTACATGTTCAGAGACTGCACCAGCTGGACTCTGAGAAGGTACACACACTATCTGCTGTTGATTAGTCGTGTCTAACCCTGATCACTATCTGCTGTTGATTAGTCGTGTCTAATCCTGATCACTATCTGCTGTTGATTAGTCGTGTCTAATCCTGATCACTATCTGCTGTTGATTAGTCGTGTCTAACCCTGATCACTATCTGCTGTTGATTAGTCGTGTCTAACCCTGATCACTCTCTCTCTCTCTCTCTCTCTCTCTCTCTCTCTCTCTCTCTCTCTCTCTCTCTCTCTCTCCTCCTTCTCTCTCTCTCTCTCTCTCTCTCTCTCTCTTCCTCTCCTCTCCTCTCTCTTTCTCTCTCTCTCTCTCTATATATATATATAGGAGCGTTTGAAGCGCCTGGCTGACATCGTGACGGCCTCTGACATGGTTCTGTGTCAGATCGACCAGACGGCCCTGGCAGTCTACCTCACCATAAAGACTGACCCTCGCCCCGACGCTGCCACCATCAAGAGGTACACCACTAAGTCTTAGACTGTGTCCCAATGTCACCCTGTCCTCTATGACCAGATAGGGTGCCATTTGGGGCGCACCCTTAGACAGTCAGGTTACAACAGGTTCAGTCTTTTATATCCTGTAACCACTTTCTATATCTCATTTCTAGTGTATATGTACTGTGTATATATGTGTATATATATATATATATATATATATAACACCTCAGTTTGTAATGCATTTTATATAAACTAGAATACACATTTTTAGTGTATACAGTTCACATACACTTAGGTTGAAGTCATTAAAACTCATTTTTCAACCACTCCACAGATTTCATGTTAACAAACTATAGTTTTGGCAAGTCAGTTAGGACATCTACTTTGTGAATGACACAAGTCATTCTTCCAACAATTGTTTACAGACAGATTATTTCACTTATAATTCACTGTATCACAATTCCAGTGGGTCAGACGTTTACATACACTAAGTTGACTGTGCCTTTAAACAGCTTGGAAAATTCCAGAAAATGATGTCATGGCTTTAGAAGCTTCTGATAGGCTAATTAGTTTGTGCGTTAATAGTTGTTTTAGTGAGTTTATCGTCAGTTTTTCATGAGTTTTTTTTGCAACAGTTGAACTATAATAGTTCAGGATTATGGAGTGCTACTGTTTTACGAAGGTTTTAACGGTCCTTTTTATCACTGAGGCACGTTCACACGAGTCCTCGATTATTTACAACCGATCCCAGCTCCTGGATTTAGCTCACTCAGCGCTGCTGCTCCCCAGGGAAAAGTTTGATATTCCGGACGAGTTGAAAAGGCGACACCGTGGACGCAGGGCGGGATTGAAGTGTAAGGCAAAGCTTAGGAAGTACAAGCCGGCTATACCGTCTATCATTATGGGCAACGTGAGATCGCTGCATAACAAGATGGACAAGCTTCAGGCCTTGGTTCTTGGGCAAAGAGAATACCGGGAAGATAGCCTATTGTGCTTTACAGAAACATCGCTAAATGATAACATCCCTATAGAGAACGTAACTGTCAGCGGTTTCCGGACCAATATGATATGAATGATCCCATAGAGAATGTAACTATCAGTGGTTTCCAGACCATCAGAGCGGACAGGGATAGCGTTTCTTCCGGTAAGAGTAAGGGAGGGGAGCTGGCTTTATTAGTTAACAACAGATGGTGTAATCCGAGCCATATTACTGTTAAGGAACAGTTTTGTAGCCCGGACATTGAGCTGTTAGCCGTTAGCCTGAGATCCTACTATTTGCCGAGGGAATTCACGGCGGCCATTACTGTTATTGTTTACATCCCGCCCTCTGCTGACGCAAACGCAGCGTGTGACGTCATCCACTCTGTTATCACGAGGTTACAGACAGCTCATCCCAGTGCTTTCTTTGCCATTTCGGGGGATTTTAACCATGCGAATGAGGCCCTACAGGCCTTTGGTCCAACATCAGCCTGCGACCACCAGGACCATTAGGAGATGGTCTCCAGAGGCGAATGAGGCCCTACAGGACTGCTTTGAAACAACAGACTGGGATGTGCTCTGTGAGGCTCATGGGGAGGACATCGATGGACTTACTGACTGCATAACAGACTATATAAATTTTTGTGTAGACAACACTGTACCCACCAGGAAGGTACGCTGTTTTCCAAATAATAAACCCTGGGTCACCAGCGACCTGAAGGCCCTGCTGAATGAGAAGAAGATGGCCTTCAAGGAGAGGGACAAGGACAAGGACAAATTGAAATGCGTCCAGAGGGAGCTGAAGTTGCGAATTGCTGAGGGGAAGAGAGTGTATAAGGAGAAGATAGAGGACAAGCTGAGGCAGAGCCAGGTGAGAGAGGTGTGGAAGGGTATGAGAAATGGGGCCAAAATTCACCCAACTTATTGTGGGAAGCTTGTGGAAGGCTACCCAAAACGTTTGACCCAAGTTAAACAATTTAAAGGCAATGCTACCAAATACTAATTGAGTATATGTAAACTTCTGACCCACTGGGAATGTGATGAAAGAAATAAAAGCTGAAATAAATCATTATTATTCTGACATTTCACATTCTTAAAATAAAGTCGTGATCCTAACTGACCTAAAACAGGGAATTTTTACTAGGATTAAATGTCAGGAATTGTGAAAAACTGAGTTGTGTTTGGCTAAGGTGGATGTAAACTTCTGACTTCAACTGTATATACAGTAAATATAACACCTCAGTTTGTAATGGATGTTATATCTAATAGAACTTCCTGTTCCTGCAGTGACATGGAGGAACAGAAATGTTCCCTGCTGGATGCTCTGTGTAGGAAGGGCTGTGCCCTGGCTGACCTGGTGCTGCTGCTGCCTGCTACAACTCAGGACGGGGCTGGGGAGGCGGAGGTGACCAGCTCTGATGACGCCCAACAGGGCAGTGCCAAAGCCTTGACAGACACCTTTTGGGAGCTGCAAAAGTGGGTGGAGCTAACTGACTCTAAGGTGAGGAGAGGAGAGGAGGTGTGGCTATTTCCTCATTTGGTTTCCTAAAAGATCTCTGCTTTTAAGCCACAAGTTGCAGTGGATGATATGATATGAAAACAGTAAATTACATAAATCATCTCAATCCCAATTTTGATGGTTTGATCCCTCCAGGTGTTGACGTTCTCCTACAAACATGCACTAGTGAAGAAGATGTACGGCAGAGCCCTGAAGTATGCCTCCAAGATCGTAGAAGACAAGCCCAGCAAAGAGAACTTGAAGAACTGCATCCAGGTCAGAAAGAGCCTCAGCCCAACTATCTGACATCTTCTAGTCAGTTGTCCTCATTTAACCCCTTAATCCACCGCCCCGGGAACGCCTCAGCCCAACTATCTGACATCTTCTAGTCAGTTGTCCTCATTTAACCCCTTAATCCACCGCCCCGGGAACGCCTCAGCCCAACTATCTGACATCTTCTAGTCAGTTGTCCTCATTTAACCCCTTAATCCACCGCCCCGGGAACGCCTCAGCCCAACTATCTGACATCTTCTAGTCAGTTGTCCTCATTTAACCCCTTAATCCACCGCCCCGGGAACGCCTCAGCCCAACTATCTGACATCTTCTAGTCAGTTGTCCTCATTTAACCCCTTAATCCACCGCCCCGGGAACGCCTCAGCCCAACTATCTGACATCTTCTAGTCAGTTGTCCTCATTTAACCCCTTAATCCACCGCCCCGGGAACGCCTCAGCCCAACTATCTGACATCTTCTAGTCAGTTGTCCTCATTTAACCCCTTAATCCACCGCCCCGGGAACGCCTCAGCCCAACTATCTGACATCTTCTAGTCAGTTGTCCTCATTTAACCCCTTAATCCACCGCCCGGGAACATTAGGTTGACTGCCTTCTTCAGGGGCAGAAGGACACATTTTTACCTTGTCAGCTTCCAGTTACTGACCCAACGCTCCTACTCTCCTGCCACCTGCGCTACCTGTTAGCCTTAGATTCATGTTCTAACAACTATCTGACACATTTTAGACTAGCATTTTTACTGTGTCTGTAACACACTTGAACAAAGAGCCTGAAGCTCAGAGACATTCATATAGAAGCCTTTCTAAAAACTGTCTACTTCCTGTATTGTGACATCACGTCCTGTGTGTTTCAGCTGATGCGGTCCCTGGGCTGGATGCACTGTGCCACCTTCACAGAGAACTGGCTGCCCATCATGTACCCTGCCGACTACACACTCTTCTAGACACACACACACACCACACACCACACACACACGGTCATGGATTGACCTCAAATATAAACACACATCTGAAAACAGTCAGCGTTTTGACCAAGTCGGACTGAATGCCTCAACAATCTGCCCTCTTTCTCTCAATGTGATTACATAGAGATGATTTCAACCCCGCCACATTTCAGAGCTTCTTGAGAAACTCTCCACTGTTGTAGATAAATATATGATGGACAGAACGGAATGGGTTGTTCATGTTTCTGGAATGTTGGATCGTTATGTGACATTTCTATAATTTTTCAACGTTCTGAATGTTTCACCCTCCTGAATGAACCCGTATGTAGAAATGTACCATAATACATATTACAGAGAGGCAGTATAACTGGACATGCTGTCATTCTCCCTGATGGGTTTTAAATGGATTTTACTTGAATTCAACATCTTCTCTTTTTTTTTTACACTCAATGTCAGTCCATTATGCCTGTGTCTGTGTGTGTGTCTGTGTGTGTGTCTGTGTGTGTGTGTCTGTGTGTGTGTGTCTGTGTGTCTGTGTGTGTGTGTCTGTGTGGTGTGTGTGTCTGTGTCTGTCTGTGTGTGTCTGTGTCTGTCTGTGTGTGTGTGTGTCTGTCTGTGTTGTGTTGTGTGTGTCTGTGTGTCGGTGTGTGTCGGTGTGTGTTGTGTGTGTTGTGTGTGTGTGTGTGTGTGTGTGTGTGTCCTAGGTTTGTTTAACCTTATCTCCTCCTGTACTGGAAATAAAGCGTTTGGGGTTTTAGTTCCAGTCTGAAGTTCAGGGTTCATCTCATTCTGTCTTCTCGTTGCCAATGACAACGTCTCCTAATGGCCTTAACTTTATCAACCACAGCACCGTCCAACACCGTCCAACACCGTCCAACACTGACTCCAGATCTGTCAGAACAACCTCTCATATCTCTCTGGTTGTGGTCCAACAGCACCCTATTCCCTACATAGTGCACTTCTTTTGACTGGTTGTGGTTGAAAGTAGTGCACTTCTTTTGACTGGTTGTGGTTGACAGAAGTGCACTATAAAAGGAATGGGCTGGTAGTTGGGAGGCAGCCTATCTGTTCTCTGCTGCTGCTGCTGTCAAAAGACCTTTCAGAAAATATTAATGTCTTGTATTTATATTACAAGTAAAACCTTAGTCAATTAATTACAATATTTTACGGAATGTTAAGATTAAGGAAATGTACCGTAGTATTATTTTATAAACATATTCTTCCTAGGAGACATGGAAAGCACCAACATGCTGTTTTGTTATCACAGAAACTCTAATGGAATTATGTCACAAATGAATAAAAAGATTTGGAAGAATAATTGTATGAGTGTGTTATGTAGTTATCAGATCCACCAATCGACGACTTAGGACTTCCTACATCCACAACCCGTTATATTTGACCATAGAAACTGGAACAAGACAGCAAAGTCCATACATTTTAATATAAATATCAATCCAATCTTTCCAAGTACATGTTTTAAAAAAAGGAAACTATGAAGCATTACATCGTGGAACCCCCTTTCAGCTTTTTTTCTAGTACGGACTAAATTAGTTTGTGCTGAATGTGGGACATATTTGGGAGATGGACCGTTACTAGGCAACAGTCCTACACGTGGTTGAGAGGAGAGGAAGTAAGCAATGTTACAAACTAGTTGGTTGAAGCAGTTTAAAGTGGAACTAGTGAATTATGAAATGTAGTGAATATATGATCAATTTGTGCAGCATGTCATGTAAATCTTACCAGCATGAGATCGTTCCTAATCCTTCTGATAGCGACATTTCGTTGTAAAATTTGATGGTCTGAGATCAATATCATGCCAAATGTAAATCACTTTACACAAACAAACATCTTTTGATTTGTATTTGTAAATCGATATATATTTTTTTATAACTTCAGATATGCAGGTCATTTCCAAGGGCCTTAAGTAAAACGACTGCCATAAAGATTTGCACATACAACGGGTGAAATAAGTATTGAACACGTCACCATTTTTCTCAGTAAATATATTTCCAAAGGTGCTATTGACATGAAAGTAATCCATAAATACAAAGAAACCAAAACAAATTCAGAAATTAAGTTATGTGTAATAATGTGAAATGACACAGGGAAAAAGTATTGAACACATGAAGAAAGGGAGGTTCAAAAAGGCATGGAAAGCCAAGACAACAGCTGAAAACTATCAGTAATTAAAAAGCAATCCAGCCCCCTGTCAGTGTAAATTAATATCAGCTGGTTCAGTCCCAACTGATGGCCTACAAAAAGGTCTCATTGCCAAGGTGTCACACAAGACATCTCATGATGGGTAAAAGCAAAGAGCTGTCTCAAGACCTTCGCAACCTAATTGTTGCAAAACATAATGATGGCATTGGATATAGGCGCATTTCTAAGCTTCTGAATGTTCCAGTGAGCACTGTTGGGGCCATAATACGGAAGTGGAAAGACAATCATTTCACCATAAATTTGCCTCGACCAGGTGCTCCTCGTACATTTGCCCATTCATCCTTCCTTCAATTATGTGAAGTTTGCCAGTACCATTTGCTGAAAAGCAGCCCCACACCATGATGTTCCCACCTCCAAACTTCACTGTTGGTATGGTGTTTTTAGGGTGATGTGCAGTGCCATTTCTCCTCCAAACATGGTGTGTATTATGACATCCAAACAGTTCAATTTTGCTCTCATCTGACCACACTATATTCTCCCAGTATTTCACTGGCTTTTCCAAATGTTGTGCAGCAAACTTTAAACGAGCTTCAACATGCTTTTTTTTCAGCAATGGAGTCTTGCGTGGTGAGCGTGCGTACAGGCCATGGCGGTGGAGTGCATTACTTACTGTTTTCTTTGAGACAACAGTACCTGCTTATTGCAGGTATTTTTGAAGCTCTCCACAAGTGGTCCTTGGCTCTTGGACAACTCTTCTGATTATTCTTTTCACTCCTCTGTCAGAAATCTTGCGAGGAGCACCTGGTCGAGGCAAATTTATGGTGAAATGATTGTCTTTCCACTTCCGTATTATTTCGAATGTGCAATACGTGCAGTTGTCTGTAATTAAACCCTGCGCACTAAGGACTGTATTTTAAGGGAATTACTATTATTACCCCAAATGATATCATACACACATTTAGCTATTAAAGTATCTCTTCCTGTCATTTACCTGTACAGTTTGTGTAAACATGCAAGTATTCACTTATCTGTAAATATAACTGTATACCTAACTGTACAGCTAATTTAACCATGCAAAATATTCACTTACCTGTTCATTTAGCCAGTCTGTCTATTAAGTAAACTATTATTCCCTCGCTCATATCATACGCATTTTTAGCTACTGAAGTATTTCTCTGCCATCGACCTGTATAGTATAGTTAACCATCCAACATCCACCAACGTATAGTGTTTGGTCCGCTTCTGCCATAGTTCCAGTCAAGCCCCGTTCTGAGGCGCTGTGAAACCAGACGGTTTGACAGAGAGATAACTGACTGGTGGTGATGTGTTCCTCACAGCGGCCTGTGTTGACCTGTCCAGGTTGAAGGTCATGGCCTCTGACCCCTAGAGTACCAGGATGTCTCCACTGCAGCGCTCACAGCAGTTGAAGGTGATGTTCTCGTACCGGGTGTAGGGGTGGAACCGGCCAATGCTCTTCTTATTGGTCAGGAAGGCCGAGGAGTCAGAGATAGAGAGGGGGGAGGTTTCTTCCTTATTGTCTGAACAGGAAATAGGGTCCAGGATCTTCAACACCTGACAGAGAGACACAGAGAGAGGGGTTATTTCTGAGCAGTGTGTCTACTGCTGGAGAACCTGGAGCTCCCACTCAACTTCCTACCTTCTCAGCCATCTTCTCAGCAGGCGTGTGTGAGGTGTTAGGGAGCTCTGAGGTATGTCCTCTTTTTCCCAGCCCGGCTCCACTGCTGACCCCTACAGGCTCTACCTGTAATCGTTAAGGTTTTTCAGGATAGAAAGAAACAGAATGAAGCTAAGACCAGGCAAAATCCTAGAGCAAAACCTGGTTCAGTCTGCTTTCCACCAGACACTGGAGATGAATTCACCTTTCAGCAGGACAATAACCTGAAACACAAGGCCAAATCTACACTGGAGTTGTTTACCAAGAAGACAGTGAATGATCCTGAGTGGCCGAGTTAGTTTTGATTTAAATCTATGGGAAGACCTGAAAAATGTTGTCTAGCAACCATCAACAATCAATTTGACAGCTTGAATGATTTAGAAAATAATGGTCAAATGTTGTACAATCCAGGTGTGGAAAACACTTAGAACCTTACCCAGAAATACTCACAGATGTAATCGCTGCCAAAGGGGGTTCTACAAAGTATTAACCATTAAGGTATTGACCAAACATGTTTTCACTTTGTCATTATGGGGTATTGTGTGTAGATGGGTGAATTCAGATCAAAGGGTATGAATACTTTACTTTCTGAAGGCACTGTATCTTCCCAATAAAGTGACTGAAAACATATCACTTTTTAAAAAACGTATGTAGATGAAAGGAAATAATATTCATGTTTTTTGTGCCATGGTTGTTGTTGACCCTTTTTCCTAAATTCCTTCATGTCAGAGACCAAAAGATTTGTTACATCTACTATTTACTGTGTGTTTATTTACTGAGAATCTGTCCAAATCATAACTTGAATACAGGATGAATGGAAGTATTGTTCTTCTGAAGTAAATATTTTCTAACAGCTAGACAATATGACATTAATATTTTGTAGTTAAATTTACTGAAAAAAATATAAAATGCAACATGCTTTTACAGTTTATAAGGAAATCAGTCAATTTAAATAAATAAATTAGGCCCTAATCTATGGATTTCACATGACTGGGCAGGGGTGCAGCCAATCAGAAAGTTTTCCCCACAAAATAGCTTTACAACAGACAGAAATTCTCCCCAGCACCCTCCCCCCTCAGACAGGTGAAGAAGCTGGATGTGGAGGTCCTGGGCTGGTGTGGTTACACATGGTCTGCAGTTTTGAGGCCGGTTGGACGTACTGCCAAATTCTCTACAACAATGTTGGAGGCAGCTTATGGTAGAGAAATTAGCATTACATTTTCTGGCAACAGCTCTGGTGAACATTCCTGCAGTCAGTATGCTAATTCCACACTCCCTTTAAAGTGGCCTTTTATTTGAGATAAATGCATTATAGATGTTTTATTTCAGCTCATTAAACATGGGACCAAGACTTTATTCATTTTTTCAGGGTACATTGATATTAAGTAACACACGCCAAAGATTCCAAATATTCAAGTCTCTGAGTTGCTATCAAAATGTTTCTATTCATGGCATTTACAAGCGCTTCTCATCAGCAGTTGATCTCTGGACCACATCCATTAACACAACATGGTGAAACAGAGGAGAAATGTCTCAGTATCTTTGGCCGATAAGGCTACTCTTCCTCACACCATTTCTTCACACTTTTGGCTGTACTGTTCCGATCCTCCATCTTACTTTTCAGTGAGGTCCGTACCCTAGTGGTGGTCTGTGTCTGTGTGGTCTGTCTGTTCTCTGCATCCCCTGAAGGTCCTGCTTCCTTACTGACTGCTACCCTGTCTCTACTACTAAATACTCTGTCCTTATGTCTGCCTGTGGATTCTCTCTGACCATTCATCTGTTTCTGTCTCCACTCCTCCATACTGTCTCTGTCTCTAGTCCTGATTGCTCGGTCTCTGTCTCCACTCCTCCATACTGTCTCTGTCTCTAGTCCTGATTGCTCGGTCTCTGTCCCCACTTCTGAATGTTCTATCACAGTCTCTGTCCCCAGCCCTAAAACCTGTGTCTCTGGTTCTCCCACTAACCCCCCTGGCCCTATCTGAGCCCCTGTCTCTGTCCTGTTGGGGTTTCTCCTGGTAGAATCCATCATGTTTCCTCTTGGGTACATACTCCAGCGCCTCCTCCCACCTCCCCCTCTCCTTCAGCGTCAGCAGGATGCGTATCATCTGATCCAGGGTCAGGTTCTTGGCCCCTGTCTCCCATTGGAGGAAGTCATCCAACGGCAGACGGGCCGTCTTCAGCTTCAGACGCTTGGCGTTGGCCAGGGACAGCCCTGATTGGATAGAGCGGTCCACCATGGAGCCCACAATGTAGACCTTGGAGTTGTCGAAGGTACGGAGGATGTTGGGGGAGTCAGCCGTCAGGTAGACCAGGTCGTCCCGGGGGAATAGGTCCACATGGCGTTGCTCTGTGGAGGTGATGAGGAGGCGCTCCCAGGCCTCAGCTCCGTACCGTTTCACCAGCTCTCTGTGGTAGCCCCCGTCCGACTGCAAGTTACAAAAGTGCAGGTGAAAGGGGTCCGGGGCTCGGCGGTTCCACCCCTCCACCTCCATCAGCTGGGACACAGTGTTCTCCACCTCCCGACGAGTCATCTGCTGTTCGTAGGACATATCAAACACCAGTGGCTGGCCGAACACCATGGCCTGGGCCGATCTCCACCCTAGTAGCTTATCCAGGGAACGACCCCAGAACTGGAGCAGGAAGGTGTTCTTCAGTTCCCCCTCCTCTCCTCTCAGACCACCAGGCCTGATCCTATCATCCTCCAGAAACCTCTCACTCCTCTCTCCCTTCCTCTTCTCCTGCTTCTCCTTGCGGCTCTTCTTATGGCCCTCCTTGATGGCCAGGTATTTCAGGTACTTCTTCTTGGAGGACTTGGTTTGGAGCTCCGCCAGGATCCCCAGCTCCTCGTCAGTCATGGTCTCTGGCACCAGCTTCCCAGCCTGACGCCACATCACTACCAGCTCTCTGGTGGCCTCCAGCAGGGAGGAGACCTCCTCCTGCCCTGCTACACTTCCTCCTGGTCCTGAAGGAGCAGCACCACCACCTCCCTGTTTCTCCTCCACCACCTCTGGGACCTGAGACCTCATCACAGATTTCCATATGTCCAGGTCCAGTTTCTCTTCAGGCTGAGGGAGGGGTACATCTTTTCTTAGTGTGGCCCCAGTATAGAGAGACCGGCTTTCAGTCTGCTCTGCTTCAGTCTGAGGGAGGGGTACATCTTTTCTTAGTGTGACCCCAGTATAGAGCGGCCGGCTTAGGGGTGCAGAGTGATGGGGTGGGAGAGGGCAGGTGAGTGGCAGCAGTTTACTTCCTCCATGTTTCTTTGCGACAGTGGATCCCATCGAGAGACGCCGCAGCTCGTTCAAAAGCGGTGGGGTGAGAAATCTTATCATTTCAATGGTTTGATGATACATGCATATGGGGTCAAGATGTTGACACTCACGTCGTTATATTAAAGTCCCAGAACTGTCCATCAGGAGAGGAGGGAATACCGGTAGACGTGCAGACAAGATAGGAAGCGATTGTGTTTGTGTTTCATAATCACGAAAAACATCATGCAAACTGCCATTAAGGTCCACTCACAACAAGGACATATAGATCATATTACCGTGGTAGTATTCCATTGAAAGTCTTACATTTGTGTCAGTCTGAATTCAATTTTACATCCATGTTTATCGAAGAATGTCTTAAGGTCACGTTGGAAATGTGTGCAACGCCATTATTCAGTCGTGCTGATACAAGTGCAAGAATATTTGTTCCGGGATTAATGTTCTGGGCCTAACAATTTGTCCAGAAGATTGTCTCATATTTCACCAATCATACAAAAATATGTTATTGTCCTACGTCAAACAACGTTTAATGCAAAAGACAATTTGATGTTGGAAATGACCCTAAACTACCAACTGAGTTTAAACTTCACACGAGTCCCACTCAATGGTTGATATATACTGTACACTAGGTGACTGATAGGGGGCGCTGTGCTGAAGCCACCATTGGGACGCCTCATAGGACGTCTATTATCAGAAGTAATAGCGGATTTCCATGAAGGCTGCTAGCTAATTATTTTACATTCGTTTTTTGCCAAGTTTATTCTATAACAAACACCTTTAATACATACTTTTAAATTATATTATGTGAGCGAAACATAACATCTTTTATCTTTTACTTTCAGTTTTGTACAGCAGCTTCAAACAGCTGAAAATACAATATAGTGGTTATAGAAAATATATTTCACAGCGGTTTAGATGGTACAATGATTCTCTACACTACACTTATTGTTTTTGTCACATAAACTGAAATGAGGTAAATTCCAATGGAGGACTGCGCCTACTGGGGAGTGTCAGTATGGCCGACCAGTGACCAATACATAGAATCATCAATCCAGGGTTTATTTATATCGCTTTGTGTTTTATTATTATAATATTTATAATATGTCCCTGTATTGATGTATTATTGTTGCAATAATAATCATAAAAAATAAATGTATCTGCTAAATATGTGTATGTAACAACATTTGATTTGATTAGAAAGAGCGGCATATGCCTGACTTGTGGAACCTGTTCGAAACATCCAAAATTATGGAAAAAGCATTGGGTAAAGTCAAATCAGTGAAGGTCACGAGGAGTGGATTAGTTCTGATCTCTTGTGTTTCTGATTTAGTCTGTTGGGATATCAAACAAGTTGATGGATATAATGTAGGGCACCTGTCAAGGGAGTCATTTCTGGAGTCTCGGAGGATGTTGTTGATATTGCTTTATTGAAGGATATTCCAGGAGTGGTCAATGTACATAGAAATAATGGTTAATGGCAAGAAGGAGAATAGTTTGTCTGTTCTAGTGTTTTTTATGTGGAGTCTCTCCCTCCTCGAGTGCAGCTGGGATATGTGTACTGTTAGAGCTTTTGTAAATAGGTCTTTACAATGTTCTTTCTGTAAAATGTTTGGACATGTAAGAAGTGTCTGCAGACGGGAGAAGAAAGACCACTATGAAGGAGATGTCTATTAGAAGAGAATATATAATATAATAAATGTCCCGTCTGGGATCAATAAAGTACCTATATATTTATCTATCTGCCTGCCTGACTGCCCACCTATCTATCTAATAGACAAGGAGTAAGATGTTTTAACTGTGGTGGGGAGCATGAAGCACAGTAGGGTGAAAGAGACTGAGGTTGCTAAAAGAGACGGAGGCTGTCAAAAGGGTGGAAAGAGTGAGTATATTTGAAGGTCCGGCGGTAGTGAAGAACGGTATGCCTACATTGGAGCCTAAACCACAGCCTGAGGATCAACAGCAGGACCCAGAAATCCTTCATGTGAAGAAAGTGGACTTTGTGTCATTTATAGCAATGGGGATAAACGGCACAAGTTGAAATGAAGTCAAGAAAGATCGATATCATTGTTAATGCAGCTGAATTATTTCTGGGATTACAAGATTTGACATCTGAAGAGTTACATTTGGATTACTGTCTAGTGCGGTCCCAACCTCTCAGGCCCCAGAGCCTGATTAAGGTTTATTCATATATATATATATATATATTGTATTATTATTATTTTATTTCTAGAGGTTAAAGTTTCTGTTTTCACTCCACCTAGTAGGTGGTGGCAATACACCATTTTTGGATGTAGTTCGCCAATAAAACCTCGAAGAAGAACCGTGCTGCCTTCCTGCCCCGAAAAGCCCGGCTTCTCGTCAGGGGTACTTGGCTGCCCCCGGATTTTCTCTCCCCGCTTGACCACCTCAGATGGGACAGAGGTGACCACCTCAGATGACCACTCACGCCATTAACTTTCTATTGACTGTCCATCTCATGATGTTATTTTTTCTAAAGTGCATTGTCTTGTCTTGTTGCTTTAAAGCGCTTTGAGACTCTTTATGTAATGAATAGCGCTATAAAAGTTGAATATATTATTATTGGCGGTTGCTGTTTCTGGGGGACATTTTATGCTGTTGCTAAAGATCCTCTGATGTCATTTCCGTTTCTTTGTCGCGGTCGCCTAGTGATGGTTTCTATGCGTTTCGGAGCGGGACGGTTGAAATGAGGAAAACAGACTAACAGGTCGGGTTGTTAACGAATAGAAGTGGTAAATGCTAAACCCCATTTAATTTATGGATATGACAAAAATACATAATTAGTACGGAATTAGCCAGCTAGCTAGGAAGCTACCTGTCGGACAGTGAACTTTAACAACAGTTCGACGTTAGTTAGCTAACTACGTCGTTATGTACTAACGTCAGTACTGAAGCTAACAGTGCGACCACATAACGTTATATAAGTAACTAGTTACCAGGATATATGGTGCAACAGTCGACGTTAGTTAGCTAGTCCAATAATCCAACTAGCTAACTACCGCGTTGATGTCATACTAAAGGTGTAAACTAGTAGTTCGCTGGAAAAAGCAGAGCCATACTTGCCTGACAAAAGCTTGGTAACTATCTTAACTACAAGATGCCTCTGAAGAGGCAGAAAAGCCCGTCGGTGAACATCTCCAGCTCTCTAGAGGAGTCTGAAGAGCTCAGTCTGGAGACCACGGTGCCCACCGAAGACATCTCGTCATCAGACGAACGGGACGGTACCGGGGTCCAGAAAGTCACCCGGCAGATCATCGAGAGGAAAGAACTAGTGCACAACCTTCAGCTGTTGAAAATAGAGATGTCGCAGAAAAACCTCATCATAGACAACATGAAAGTGGACCACTTGACAAAGGTAGTTTGCTAGGACATCAAATATGTTCTAGGTAACTAACTGCCAACCCTTCACATCAGCATACAGGGGTCGCTTCTCAAATGGCACCCTATTCTAATAGTGCACTACTTATGACCAGAGGGCCTTAATGTAGGGACAGCAAACGTTCAGCCTACTTTTTATGTTCTCTTTAACACTGGATTGTTGGAAAAGGTCCCGTAAGTCAGCATTTCACTGTTAGTCTACACCTGTTGTCTACGAACCATGTGATGAATACAATGTGATTTTCTGCACAGACCTCTTGGACACTAGTCTTGGACACTAGTCTTGGACACTAGTCTTGGACACTAGTCTTGGACACTAGTCTTGGACACTAGTCTTGGACACTAGTCATGGACACTAGTCTTGGACACTAGTCTTGGACACTAGTCTTGGACACTAGTCATGGACACTAGTCTTGGTAGTCATTGCAGACCTTAGAGAGCTAGTTATAACTTGTCAGAAATGTCCAGATCAACTAGCTCATGTCAGCTAGGGTTTTCTATTTAGGTTTTTTAGTTGTAATTTTGTATACACTCAAATATCACATGAATACACATTAAACTTGGCAAAATGTATAGAATTGCAAGAAAATTAGCTTTAAAACTGCTAAATGTTTTTGCACCTCATGACAATGTGTGGAATTGCAGGAAATAAGCTTTAAATCTGCAAAATTCTCTCCACAAATACTAGGGGTGTGAACACTGTGTCAGGAACACGCTGTGTCAGGAACACGCTGTGTCAGGAACACGCTGTGTCACGCTGTGTCAGGAACACGCTGTGTCAGGAACACGCTGTGTCAGGAACACGCTGTGTCACGCTGTGTCAGGAACACGCTGTGTCAGGAACACGCTGTGTCAGGAACACTCTGTGTCAGGAACAGTGCTTGTGCCCATAGAAACAGACGTGGCGGGGGATGTTTGTGTCAGGAACAGTGCTTGTGCCCATAGAAACAGACGTGGCGGGGGATGTTTGTGTCAGGAACAGTGCTTGTGCCCATAGAAACAGACGTGGCGGGGGATGTTTGTGTCAGGAACAGTGCTTGTGCCCATAGAAACAGACGTGGCGGGGGATGTTCCCCGTGCTGGAAGGGGCCCTGAGTGGAAAAAGTATTCAAAGCTTGATGAGTTGTCTATATTGTCATTATGGGCAGTGTAGAGCTAGGGCCCCTGGACCAGGTCTGGGAAACCCTGGGCTAGAGCGCCTGGTTACACTCTACTTTGGAGTGTCTCTAAATGATCAAACTAGTGAGAAATACAGTATGTGATTCTTCTGAGTTAGCTTCATCTAGTATCATCCTAAATTAAGATATTTCATTATTTAGCCATATCTAATGAATGTACTGTAATGGATGGTATGTGTTACTACATTATACAAGCTGATGTTTTGACCACATGGAGTTGGGGGGATTACACATGGTTTTTACCTCAGATTGGTGATGTTAGTATAAAAGTTTATAGTCAACACGATCAATATCTTTGGTTTTGTACTGTTGATTTCGTCATACACGCTGGGGGTCGCATAGCCAATTAAAACTTAACGCCACAATGTACTTCAAATCAACGGAATTGAGACGAGACGAGAGTGGACCGATTGGAGCTCCGACATCACTTAAAATGATGTTTTTACCGAAAACGACTTTTCAACACCCAAACAATCGCCCGCAATTACATGGGACAATGTGATAATCGATAGGAGTGATTGACAGTGTTGCATTTCTCTGTAGGATGGTACTTAATCAGGTAAAAACTAAAGGAGTCCAACAACGTGCTGCGATTTAGATTTATTTCTATATATCTGATATCACCAAAACGGGTTTGCCCTGCCTAGCTAAAGTAGTGCACTATATAGGAAAGATATTAGGGGGCCATTCGGGACACGCCTATGTATCATTTTACTGGTTTTCATGGACTCTTTCTGTGCTCTTCTCTGTCCTAGATGGAGGAGCTGGAGGAGAGGCTGCATGATGCTCTGCATCAGAAACAAGTCCTGGTCCTGAGACTGGACAGCCAGCTCCAACTCACCCAAGATGAGAGCAGGTAGGAACAGAGCTGAGGCCATGACTGACTTACCTTAGCCATAATAATATGGCACATATAGATTGTCTCTGATTGGTCGTAATGGTCGTAGGTCAACACATGATCACCTTGCTGAACCCAGACTAAAGGATTGGGAGATGTTCCTCCAAGCAGGCATGGAATGTGCACTCCTTTATATTCGCCTCAAGTCATTGTGGCTCTCTGTCTTTCCTGTAGGAAGCAGCAGGCTCTGAGGAAGCAGGAAATGGATGGGATCCTACTGAGACAGAAGCAGCTTGAGGAGACCAACAGACAGCTGTGTGACAAGGCAGGAGACATCCGACGCAGCCTCAGGGACCTGGAGCTCACTGAGGACAAATACAAGGAGCTCCGAGATATCCCAGAGGAGAAACTATCTATCCCTGAATACGTAGCGGTGAGAACTGGGAGGAGGAGGAGGAGGGGGAGGGAGAGTGTTAATACAGTGTCATTTTTTATTTATTTAACTAATGCAGTGTTAATGCTGTGTGTTGTGTTAATGCTGTGTGTTGTGTTAATGCTGTGTTAATGCTGTGTGTTGTGTTAATGCTGTGTGTTGTGTTAATGCTGTGTTAATGCTGTGTGTTGTGTTAATGCTGTGTGTTGTGTTAATGCTGTGTGTTGTGTTAATGCTGTGTTAATGCTGTGTGTTGTGTTAATGCTGTGTGTTGTGTTAATGCTGTGTTAATGCTGTGTGTTGTGTTAATGCAGTATTAATGCTGTGTGTTGTGTTAATGCTGTGTGTTGTGTTAATGCTGTGTGTTGTGTTAATGCTGTGTTAATGCTGTGTGTTGTGTTAATGCTGTGTGTTGTGTTAATGCTGTGTTAATGCTGTGTGTTGTGTTAATGCTGTATTAATGCTGGGTGTTTTGTTAATGCTGTGTTAATGCTGTGTGTTGTGTTAATGCAGTATTAATGCTGTGTGTTGTGTTAATGCTGTGTGTTGTGTTAATGCAGTATTAATGTTGTGTGTTGTGTTAATGCAGTATTAATGCTGTGTGTTGTGTTAATGCAGTGTTGATGCAATGTGTTGTGTTAATGCAGTATTAATGCTGTGTGTTGTGTTAATGCAGTATTAATGCTGTGTGTTGTGTTAATGCTGTATTCATGCTGGGTGTTTTGTTAATGCTGTGTGTTGTGTTAATGCAGTATTAATGCTGTGTGTTGTGTTAATGCTGTATGTTGTGTTAATGCAGTGTTAATGCTGTGTGTTGTGTTAATGCTGTGTTAATGCTGTGTGTTGTGTTAATGCAGTATTAATGTTGTGTGTTGTGTTAATGCAGTATTAATGCTGTGTGTTGTGTTAATGCAGTGTTGATGCAATGTGTTGTGTTAATGCAGTATTAATGCTGTGTGTTGTGTTAATGCAGTATTAATGCTGTGTGTTGTGTTAATGCTGTATTCATGCTGGGTGTTTTGTTAATGCTGTGTTAATGCTGTGTGTTGTGTTAATGCAGTATTAATGCTGTGTGTTGTGTTAATGCTGTATGTTGTGTTAATGCAGTGTTAATGCTGTGTGTTGTGTTAATGCAGTGTTAATGCTGTGTGTTGTGTTAATGCAGTGTTAATGCTGTGTGTTGTGTTAATGCAGTGTTAATGCTGTGTGTTGTGTTAATGCAGTGTTAATGCTGTGTGTTGTGTTAATGCTGTGTGTTGTGTTAATGCAGTATAAATGCTGTGTGTTGTGTTAATGCAGTGTTAATGCTGTGTGTTGTATTAATGCTGTGTGTTGTGTTAATGCTGTATTAATGCAATGTGTTGTGTTAATGCAGTGTTAATGCTGTGTGTTGTGTTAATGCTGTGTGTTGTGTTAATGCTGTATTAATGCAATGTGTTGTGTTAATGCAGTGTTAATGCTGTGTGTTGTGTTAATGCAGTGTTAATGCAATGTGTTGTGTTAATGCAGTGTTAATGCTGTGTGTTGTGTTAATGCAGTGTTAATGCTGTGTGTTGTGTTAATGCAGTGTTAATGCTGTGTGTTGTGTTAATGCAGTGTTAATGCAATGTGTTGTGTTAATGCAGTGTTAATGCTGTGTGTTGTGTTAATGCTGTGTGTTGTGTTAATGCAGTGTTAATGCTGTGTGTTGTGTTAATGCTGTATTAATGCAATGTGTTGTGTTAATGCAGTGTTAATGCTGTGTGTTGTGTTAATGCTGTGTGTTGTGTTAATGCTGTATTAATGCAATGTGTTGTGTTAATGCAGTGTTAATGCTGTGTGTTGTGTTAATGCTGTGTGTTGTGTTAATGCAGTGTTAATGCTGTGTGTTGTGTTAATGCAGTGTTAATGCTGTGTGTTGTGTTAATGCAGTGTTAATGCTGTGTGTTGTGTTAATGCAGTGTGTTGTGTTAATGCAGTGTTAATGCTGTGTGTTAATGCTGTGTTGTGTTAATGCAGTGTTAATGCAGTGTGTTGTGTTAATGCAGTATTAATGCTGTGTGTTGTATTAATGCTGTGTGTTGTGTTAATGCAGTGTTAATGCAGTGTGTTGTGTTAATGCAGTGTGTTGTGTTAATGCAGTGTGTTGTGTTAATGCTGTGTGTTGTATTAATGCTGTGTGTTGTGTTAATGCAGTGTTAATGCTGTGTGTTAATGCTGTGTTGTGTTAATGCAGTGTTAATGCTGTGTGTTGTGTTAATGCTGTATTAATGCAGTGTGTTGTGTTAATGCAGTGTTAATGCTGTGTGTTGTGTTAATGCAGTGTTAATGCTGTGTGTTGTGTTAATGCAGTGTTAATGCTGTGTGTTGTGTTAATGCAGTGTTAATGCTGTGTGTTGTTAATGCTGTGTGTTGTGTTAATGCTGTGTGTTGTTAATGCTGTGTGTTGTGTTAATGCAGTGTTAATGCTGTGTGTTGTGTTAATGCAGTGTTAATGCTGTGTGTTGTTAATGCAGTGTGTTGTGTTAATGCAGTGTTAATGCAGTGTGTTGTGTTAATGCAGTGTTAATGCTGTGTGTTGTTGTGTTAATGCAGTGTTAATGCTGTGTGTTGTGTTAATGCAGTGTTAATGCTGTGTGTTGTGTTAATGCTGTGTGTTGTTAATGCTGTGTGTTGTGTTAATGCAGTGTTAATGCTGTGTGTTGTTAATGCAGTGTGTTGTGTTAATGCAGTGTTAATGCAGTGTGTTGTGTTAATGCAGTGTTAATGCTGTGTGTTGTGTTAATGCAGTGTTAATGCTGTGTGTTGTTAATGCTGTGTGTTGTGTTAATGCAGTGTTAATGCTGTGTGTTGTTAATGCTGTGTGTTGTGTTAATGCAGTGTTAATGCAGTGTGTTGTGTTAATGCTTTGTGTTGTGTTGATGCAGTGTGTTGTGTTGATGTGGTGTGTTGTGTTGATGCGGTGTGTTGTGTTGATGCGGTGTTCTTCCAGGTGTGTTTCTATGAGGTGGTGAGTCCTCTCAAAGCCCAGCTCTCTGAGCTCCATGTCAAGAGGAACACCCTGACAGACGACCTGAACACACACAGGACTCAGAACAAGGCCCTCATGGAGGTACACACACACACACACACACACGTCAGATCAAAGCCTTCATGGAGGTACTGTACTGGACCTGTGAATCACAAGACACTGTGTTAGCCCGCCTAACAAACCTAGCCTAAATCTCAGGGAGCTAACGCAAGTCTTCAGGTCTCGGGCATGGTTACTGCTAGCTGGTTTGGTTCTGCGGCTCCACCATTTTAAGAGGGATTTTGTTTGTGATGGAAAAGTATTGGTCCATCTGATTGTATTGTAACTAGGGTTACACATTTTGGGGAATATTCAGAGGTGGAAACTTTCTGTGGGAATTAACAGGAATATAAATGGGAATTAACGGGAATATATGGGAATAAACGGGAATAATACCATTTAAATGTAGATGTTTTTTGCATTGGATATATTTACCATATCATATGGAGACAGAAACATAAACCTTTTACCTTATCATAAGAAGACATAATTGCAAATTATGAAATCCTTCCAATAGAAATAAAAAAAACTATTTAGTTACGAATTTAACTTTAATTAAATGAGTTGACTCTTCACATGGGATGATTTCACTGAACAACAAAAGAAAGGGAATATTGAATGATCCCCAATGATCCATCACATCTCCTAAAAACCTTTTCAACATACATCTGTAAAATGATAGTCTAGAAACTAAAGCTTTGGTTGTCTTCCTCTCAGGCTTCCATGTCTTCTCCCTGGACCTCCTCAATGTCCACCTCTTGAACATCGGACTCTGAGGCCTCATCTTCACTGTCACTTTCCAACCTTGTTGAGGATGGCTCATTGTCAGGCTCAAAAAGCCTAGAATTTGCCCTGATGGCCACCAATTTTTCAACCCTTGTATTGGTCAGCCTGTTGCGTGCTTTGGTGTGTGTGTTCCCAAACAAGGACCAGTTACGCTCTGAGGCGGCTGATGTTGGTGGGATTTGGAGGATGATGGAGGCAACAGGGGAAAGAGCCTCAGATCCACAAAGTCCCTTCCACCAGGTGGCTGATGAGATATGTTG
The DNA here is from genome assembly GCA_023634145.1 of Thymallus thymallus. Lineage (NCBI taxonomy): Eukaryota > Metazoa > Chordata > Actinopteri > Salmoniformes > Salmonidae > Thymallus > Thymallus thymallus. The sequence goes on from JAKYLM010000079.1 coordinate 343,501, forward strand.
GCACGACTGCCATATTGCATCTCCATCCCAAAGCCCTTGTGTACTTCACCAGACTGCCAAGAACCTTGCCCTCATCCAGGCCAAGGTGGCGAGACACAGTAGTGATGACACCATAGGCCTTGTTGATCTCTGCACCAGACAGGATGCTCTTGACAGCATACTTGGGGTCCAACATGTACGCTGCGGCGTGTATGGGCTTCAGGCAGAAGTCTTCAGGCTTTTTGATGTATTTCAGAACTGCAGTTTCCTCTGCTTGGAGCAACAGTGAAGTGGGCAGGGCAGTACGGATTTCTTCTCTTACATCTGCAAGCAGAGTCTGAACATCAGACAGGATGGCATTGTCTCCCTCAATCCGTGCAATGGCTACTGCTATAGGTTTCAGGAGTTTCAGGCTGCTTACCACTCTCTCCCAAAATACATCATCCAGGAGGATCCTCTTGATGGGGCTGTCCATATCGGCAGACTGTGATATGGCCATTTCTTGGAGAGACTCCTTCCCCTCCAGGAGACTGTCAAAACATGACAACACCACCCCAACTGGTGTTGCTGGGCAGCTTCAATGTGATGCTCTTATTCTTCTCACTTTGCTTGGTGAGGTAGATTGCTGGTATAACTTAATGACCCTTCACATACATAACCATTTCCTTGGCTCTCTTGTAGAGTGTAGCCATTGTTTTCAGTGCCATGATGTCCTTGAGGAGCAGATTCAATGCATGAGCAGCGTAGCCAATGGGTGTGATGTGAGGGTAGGACTCCTCCACTTTAGACCAAGCAGCCTTCATGTTCACAGCATTGTCTGTCACCAGTTCAAATACCTTATGTGGTCTAAGGTCATTGATTACTTCCTTCAGCTCATCTGCAATGTAGAGACCGGTGTGTCTGTTGTCCCTTGTGTCTGTGCTCTTGTAGAATACTGGTTGAGGGGTGGAGATGATGTAGTTAATTTTTCCTTGCCCACGAACATTCAACCACCCATCAGAGATGATTGCAGTACAGTCTGCTTTCTCTATGATTTGCTTGACCTTCACTTGAACTCTGTTGAACTCTGCATCCAGCAAATGAGTAGATAAAGCATGTCTGGTTGGAGGGGTGTATGCTGGGCGAAGAACGTTCAGAAATCTCTTCCAATACTCATTGCCTGTGAGCATCAGAGATGAACCAGTTGCATACACAGCTCGAGCAAGACATTCATCAGCATTTCTCTGACTACGTTCCTCCATTGAGTCAAAACCCTTCTGATTCCAGGAGGACCATGAGCTGTTGCTATGGATAAGGTGTCTGATTCATCATTTTCACCTCCAATAGAAGTACAGGGAGTTTTGTCAGAGGTTGCTTGTTGTGAAGCTGAGGGAACTTTATGCACTTGGCCAGATTATTCTGCATCTTTGATGCATTCTTCACATATGATCTGTCACAGTATTTACAGCTTTTCCTTCTACATTAGCTGTAGTGAAACGTCTCCACACATCAGATAGTGCCTGTGGCATTTTCCTGTAAAGATTAGAAAACATTTTTGTAAAAAGAAACATGTTCCATGTACAGATAAATAGTTAAGTAGTTAGATTAAACAACTCCTTTGTAAGATAAATGTTTTAAAATGAAAGATGTATGGAAACAGGTGAATTAACACTCCTTAGTTAGCAGGTTCAAGCAAGCTAAAACCCACATGGTTTTAAAAATTATATAAAATATACTGGTGGCCAAAAGTTTGGAATATCCCTCATTCAAGGGTTTTTCTTTATTTGCATTATTTTTTACATTGTAGAATAAAAGTGAAGACATCAAAACTATGAAATAACACATATGGAATCATGTAGTAACCAAAAAAGTGTTAAACAAATCAAAATATATTTTATATTTGAGATTTTTCAAAGTAGCCACCCTTTGCATTGATGACAGCTTTGCACAACCTTGAATGAGTAATATTCCAAACTTTTGGCCCCCAGTGTATATTCACCCCACCCAGTATTGTAATCTAAACTTCCCAGAAAGCATGTAGTCCTTGGCTCAGACAGTGTAGTAGTGTGGGCTCAGTAGCATCTCATTAGTGTGCAAGATCTTGAGAATCAGCTGTACATGTGATGAAGAATGCACTGTGCATGCAGAGGGTTGCAATTCCATTGAATTGTGGATAGTTTAACCAAAATATGCCACAAGACCTATAATTGCCTTATGTTTATCCCACAGAAAAGGTTCACTGTTATAAGATACATTATTTTGATGAATTTAAGCAAAATTCCTCAAATTCCTGGGCTTAACTTCACATGGAAATTTACGGGAAGGTTTCCGACCGTTTGCAACCCTAATTGTAACCCTCTTCTGGTGTGTAGAGCTATGAGGAGGAGAGGCGGGTGAGGTCAGATCTGGAGATCAGAAGCCAGAGACTAACTGTTGAGCTGGCTGACACTAAACAGCTCATCCAGGAGGGAGACTACAAACGGGACAACTACTCTAACATCAAACGGTGAGAGAGAGGAAAGGTCAAATGTATTTGTATGTTTTTACATTTGAAAATGAAGTTGATCCTTTACCTTTCCAGTGAGCGTGATGCGTTTGAGTGTGAGGTGAGAGAGTTGAGGAAGAGTCTGGAGCTGCTGGAGGTCACGCATGAGGTCATTACCAGGGAGAGGAATGAACTCCGTAAAGAGGTACAACACCAACCTGGATACTACTGCTACCTAACACCTTACTGTTGTATTGTTACCAACCTGGATACTACTGCTACCTAACACCTCACTGTTACCAACCTGGATACTACTGCTACCTAACACCTTACTGTTACCAACCTGGTTACTACTGCTACCTAACACCTTACTGTTGTATTGTTACCAACCTGGATACTACTGCTACCTAACACCTCACTGTTACCAACCTGGATACTACTGCTACCTAACACCTTACTGTTACCAACCTGGTTACTACTGCTACCTAACACCTTACTGTTGTATTGTTACCAACCTGGATACTACTGCTACCTAACACCTCACTGTTACCAACCTGGATACTACTGCTACCTAACACCTTACTGTTGTATTGTTACCAACCTGGATACTACTGCTACCTAACACCTTACTGTTGTATTGTTACCAACCTGGATACTACTGCTACCTAACACCTTACTGTTACCAACCTGGATACTACTGCTACCTAACACCTTACTGTTGTATTGTTACCAACCTGGATACTACTGCTACCTAACACCTTACTGTTACCAACCTGGATACTACTGCTACCTAACACCTTACTGTTGTATTGTTACCAACCTGGATACTACTGCTACCTAACACCTCACTGTTACCAACCTGGATACTACTGCTACCTAACACCTTACTGTTACCAACCTGGTTACTACTGCTACCTAACACCTTACTGTTGTATTGTTACCAACCTGGATACTACTGCTACCTAACACCTCACTGTTACCAACCTGGATACTACTGCTACCTAACACCTTACTGTTACCAACCTGGTTACTACTGCTACCTAACACCTTACTGTTGTATTGTTACCAACCTGGATACTACTGCTACCTAACACCTCACTGTTACCAACCTGGATACTACTGCTACCTAACACCTTACTGTTGTATTGTTACCAACCTGGATACTACTGCTACCTAACACCTTACTGTTGTATTGTTACCAACCTGGATACTACTGCTACCTAACACCTTACTGTTACCAACCTGGATACTACTGCTACCTAACACCTTACTGTTGTATTGTTACCAACCTGGATACTACTGCTACCTAACACCTTACTGTTACCAACCTGGATACTACTGCTACCTAACACCTTACTGTTGTATTGTTACCAACCTGGATACTACTGCTACCTAACACCTTACTGTTACCAACCTGGATACTACTGCTACCTAACACCTTACTGTTGTATTGTTACCAACCTGGTTACTACTGCTACCTAACACCTCACTGTTACCAACCTGGATACTACTGCTACCTAACACCTTACTGTTGTATTGTTACCAACCTGGATACTACTGCTACCTAACACCTTACTGTTACCAACCTGGTTACTACTGCTACCTAACACCTCACTGTTACCAACCTGGATACTACTGCTACCTAACACCTTACTGTTGTATTGTTACCAACCTGGATACTACTGCTACCTAACACCTCACTGTTACCAACCTGGATACTACTGCTACCTAACACCTTACTGTTACCAACCTGGATACTACTGCTACCTAACACCTTACTGTTGTATTGTTACCAACCTGGATACTACTGCTACCTAACACCTCACTGTTACCAACCTGGATACTACTGCTACCTAACACCTTACTGTTGTATTGTTACCAACCTGGATACTACTGCTACCTAACACCTCACTGTTACCAACCTGGATACTACTGCTACCTAACACCTTACTGTTGTATTGTTACCAACCTGGATACTACTGCTACCTAACACCTTACTGTTACCAACCTGGATACTACTGCTACCTAACACCTTACTGTTGTATTGTTACCAACCTGGTTACTACTGCTACCTAACACCTCACTGTTACCAACCTGGATACTACTGCTACCTAACACCTTACTGTTGTATTGTTACCAACCTGGATACTACTGCTACCTAACACCTTACTGTTACCAACCTGGTTACTACTGCTACCTAACACCTCACTGTTACCAACCTGGATACTACTGCTACCTAACACCTTACTGTTGTATTGTTACCAACCTGGATACTACTGCTACCTAACACCTCACTGTTACCAACCTGGATACTACTGCTACCTAACACCTTACTGTTACCAACCTGGATACTACTGCTACCTAACACCTTACTGTTACCAACCTGGTTACTACTGCTACCTAACACCTCACTGTTACCAACCTGGATACTACTGCTACCTAACACCTTACTGTTGTATTGTTACCAACCTGGATACTACTGCTACCTAACACCTCACTGTTACCAACCTGGATACTACTGCTACCTAACACCTTACTGTTACCAACCTGGATACTACTGCTACCTAACACCTTACTGTTACCAACCTGGATACTACTGCTACCTAACACCTCACTGTTACCAACCTGGATACTACTGCTACCTAACACCTTACTGTTGTATTGTTACCAACCTGGATACTACTGCTACCTAACACCTTACTGTTGTATTGTTACCAACCTGGATACTACTGCTACCTAACACCTCACTGTTACCAACCTGGATACTACTGCTACCTAACACCTCACTGTTACCAACCTGGATACTACTGCTACCTAACACCTTACTGTTGTATTGTTACCAACCTGGATACTACTGCTACCTAACACCTTACTGTTGTATTGTTACCAACCTGGATACTACTGCTACCTAACACCTCACTGTTACCAACCTGGATACTACTGCTACCTAACACCTCACTGTTACCAACCTGGATACTACTGCTACCTAACACCTTACTGTTGTATTGTTACCAACCTGGATACTACTGCTACCTAACACCTTACTGTTGTATTGTTACCAACCTGGATACTACTGCTACCTAACACCTTACTGTTGTATTGTTACCAACACTGATTGGCTGATAGATGTTGTCTCATCTTCCTTAGTGGAAGATACTGACTGGAAGTCCCTCTGAATTAGAGCATCTGCTAAATGGTATGTCATGGAAAATGTCCTCCAGGTGTCTACTCTGCAGCAGTCAGTGACCCTCCTCCAGAAGGATAAGGACTATCTTCACAGACAGAGCATGGAGCTGAATGTGCGCTGTGCCCACCAGGAGGACCGCTTAGAGAGGCTGCATACCCAGCTGGACGACACCCAGAGGGCCAGAGAGGAGGTCTACGACAAATACATTGCTTCCAGGTCAGTACCCCTCCCTAACGCTAACCCTTCCAGGTCAGTACCCCTCCCTAACGCTAACCCTTCCAGGTCAGTACCCCTCCCTAACGCTAACCCTTCCAGGTCAGTACCCCTCCCTAACGCTAACCCTTCCAGGTCAGTACCCCTCCCTAACGCTAACCCTTCCAGGTCAGTACCCCTCCCTAACGCTAACCCTTCCAGGTCAGTACCCCTCCCTAACGCTAACCCTTCCAGGTCAGTACCCCTCCCTAACGCTAACCCTTCCAGGTCAGTACCCCTCCCTAACGCTAACCCTTCCAGGTCAGTACCCCTCCCTAACGCTAACCCAGAGGCAGTTTGGAACTCGGTAGTGAGCGTCGCAACCGAGGACAGGCCATTTTTACGCGCGATGCGCTTCAGCACTCTGTGGGCTTGTGTTGTCGACCACTTCACAGCTGAGCCGTTGTTGCTCCTTGACATTTTCACTTTAACAGCACTGACCGTTGACCAGGGCAGCTCTAGCAGGGAAGACATATGACACTGATTTATTGGAAAAGTGGCATCCTATGACGGTGCCACGTTGAAAGTCATTGAGCTCTTCAGTAAGGCCATTCTACTGACAATGTTTGTCTATGGAGATTGCATGGCAGTGTGCTCAAATCTATACACCTGTCAGCAACTGGTGTGGCTGAAATACCCAAATCCACTAACTTAAAGGGGTGTCCACATACTTTTGTATATATATTGTATGTGTTGGGAGAGGGACCTGCTTTAATTTGTATTAGGCTGTATTATTATGCAACATAATTCATAAGCATCCCTTTCAAATGTAATCCACACGAAAACCTGATGTTAGCATCTAAAAAAATAATGGTTGTTCCACAGAGACCACTACAATAAGATATAATATGATGGTTGTTCCACAGAGACCACTACAATAAGATATAATATGATGGTTGTTCCACAGAGACCACTACAATAAGATATAATATGATGGTTGTTCCACAGAGACCACTACAATAAGATATAATATGATGGTTGTTCCACAGAGACCACTACAATAAGATATAATATGATGGTTGTTCCACAGAGACCACTACAATAAGATATAATATGATGGTTGTTCCACAGAGACCACTACAATAAGATATAATATGATGGTTGTTCCACAGAGACCACTACAATAAGATATAATATGATGGTTGTTCCACAGAGACCACTACAAGACAGAGTACGAGAATAAGCTTTCTGAAGAGCTGGAGAACATTCGTCTGAAGACCAGCCAGGAGATCGACAGCCTGCAGAGGACCTCCAAGGAGATGTACGAGAGAGAGAACAGGTGAGATTATAGAGATGTACTGGAGAGAGAGAGAGAGAGAACAGGTGAGATTATAGATAAGTACCGGAGAGCGAGAACAGGTGAGATTATAGATATGTACCGGAGAGAGAGAGAGAACAGGTGAGATTATAGATATGTACCAGAGAGAGAGAACAGGTGAGATTATAGATATGTACCAGAGAGAGAGAACAGGTGAGATTATAGATAAGTACCGGAGAGCGAGAACAGGTGAGATTATAGAGATGTACTGGAGAGTGTGAGAGAACAGTTGAGATTATAGAGATGTACCATAGAGAGAGAGAACAGGTGAGATTATAGAGATGTACCGGAGAGAGAGAGAGAACAGGTGAGATTATAGATATGTACCGGAGAGAGAGAGAACAGGTGAGATTATAGATATGTACCGGAGAGAGAGAGAGAACAGGTGAGATTATAGATATGTACCGGAGAGAGAGAGAACAGGTGAGATTATAGATATGTACCAGAGAGAGAGAACAGGTGAGATTATAGATATGTACCAGAGAGAGAGAACAGGTGAGATTATAGATAAGTACCGGAGAGCGAGAACAGGTGAGATTATAGAGATGTACCGGAGAGTGTGAGAGAACAGTTGAGATTATAGAGATGTACCGGAGAGAGAGAGAGAACAGGTGAGATTATAGATATGTGCCGGAGAGAGAGAGAACAGGTGAGATTATAGATATGTACCGGAGAGAGAGAGAGAACAGGTGAGATTATAGATATGTACCGGAGAGAGAGAGAACAGGTGAGATTATAGATATGTACCTGAGAGAGAGAACAGGTGAGATTATAGATATGTACCAGAGAGAGAGAACAGGTGAGATTATAGATACAGTGGGGAGAACAAGTATTTGATACACTGCCGATTTTGCAGGTTTTCCCACTTACAAAGCATGTAGAAGTCTGTAATTTTTATCATAGGTACTCTTCAACTGTGAGTGACGGAATCTAAAACAAAAATCCAGAAAATCACATTGTATGATTTTTAAGTAATTAATTTGCATTTTATTGCATGACATAAGTATTTGATACATCAGAAAAGCAGAACTTAATATTTGGTACAAAAACCTTTGTTTGCAATTACAGAGATCATACGTTTCCTGTAGTTCTTGACCAGGTTTGCACACACTGCAGCAGGGATTTTGGTCCACTCCTCCATACAGACCTTCTCCAGATCCTTCAGATTTCGGGGCTGTCGCTGGGCAATACGGACTTTCAGCTCCCTCCAAAGATTTTCTATTGGGTTCAGGTCTGGAGACTGGCTTGAGCAGGGGGACCTTGCGTGCGCTGCAGGATTTTAATCCATGACGGCGTAGTGTGTTACTAATGGTTTTCTTTGAGACTGCGGTCCCAGCTCTCTTCAGGTCATTGACCAGGTCCTGCCGTGTAGTTCTGGGCTGATCCCTCACCTTCCTCATGATCATTGATGCCCCACGAGGTGAGATCTTGCATGGTGCCCCAGACCGAGGGAGTTTGACCGTACTTCTTCCATTTTCTAATAATTGCGCCAACAGTTGTTGCCTTCTCACCAAGCTGCTTGCCTATTGTCCTGTAGCCCATCCCAGCCTTGTGCAGGTCTACAATGTGTCCTTGCCCCACTGTATGTACCAGAGAGAGAGAACAGGTGAGATTATAGAGATGTACCGGAGAGAGAGAGAGAACAGGTGAGATTATAGAGAGAGAACAGGTGAGATTATAGAGATGTACTGGAGAGAGAGAGAGAGAGAGAACAGGTGAGATTATAGAGATGTACCGGAGAGAGAGAGAGAGAACAGGTGAGATTATAGAGATGTACCAGAGAGAGAGAGAGAGAGAGAGAGAGAGAGAGAACAGGTGAGATTATAGAGATGTACCGGAGAGAGAGAGAGAGAGAGAACAGGTGAGATTATAGAGATGTACCGGAGAGAGAGAGAGAGAACAGGTTTGATTATAGAGATGTACCAGAGAGTGAGAGAGAGAACAGGTGAGATTATAGAGATGTACCAGAGAGAGAGAGAGAACAGGTGAGATTATAGAGATGTACCAGAGAGAGAGAACAGGTGAGATTATAGAGATGTACCAGAGAGAGAGAGAGAACAGGTGAGATTATAGAGATGTACCAGAGAGAGAGAGAGAACAGGTGAGATTATAGAGATGTACCAGAGAGAGAGAGAGAACAGGTGAGATTATAGAGATGTACCAGAGAGAGAGAGAGAACAGGTGAGATTATAGAGATGTACCGGAGAGAGAGAGAGAGAACAGGTGAGATTATAGAGATGTACCGGAGAGAGAGAGAGAGAACAGGTTTGATTATAGAGATGTACCAGAGAGAGAGAGAGAGAACAGGTGAGATTATAGAGATGTACCAGAGAGAGAGAGAGAACAGGTGAGATTATAGAGATGTACCAGAGAGAGAGAGAGAACAGGTGAGATTATAGAGATGTACCGGAGAGAGAGAGAGAACAGGTGAGATTATAGAGATGTACCGGAGAGAGAGAGAACAGGTGAGATTATAGAGATGTACCAGAGAGAGAGAGAAAACAGGTGAGATTATAGAGATGTACCGGAGAGAGAGAGAGAACAGGTGAGATTATAGAGATGTACCAGAGAGAGAGAGAGAACAGGTGAGATTATAGAGATGTACCGGAGAGAGAGAGAGAACAGGTGAGATTATAGAGATGTACCAGAGAGAGAGAGAACAGGTGAGATTATAGAGATGTACCAGAGAGAGAGAGAGAACAGGTGAGATTATAGAGATGTACCAGAGAGAGAGAGAGAACAGGTGAGATTATAGAGATGTACCAGAGAGAGAGAGAGAACAGGTGAGATTATAGAGATGTACCAGAGAGAGAGAGAGAACAGGTGAGATTATAGAGATGTACCAGAGAGAGAGAGAGAGAGAACAGGTGAGATTATAGAGATGTACCGGAGAGAGAGAACAGGTGAGATTATAGAGATGTACCAGAGAGAGAGAGAGAGAGAACAGGTGAGATTATAGATATGTACCAGAGAGAGAGAGAGAACAGGTGAGATTATAGAGATGTACCGGAGAGAGAGAGAACAGGTGAGATTATAGAGATGTACCAGAGAGAGAGAGAGAACAGGTGAGATTAGAGATGTACCGGAGAGAGAGAGAGAACAGGTGAGATTATAGAGATGTACCAGAGAGAGAGAGAGAGAACAGGTGAGATTATAGAGATGTACCAGAGAGAGAGAGAGAACAGGTGAGATTATAGAGATGTACCGGAGAGAGAGAACAGGTGAGATTATAGAGATGTACCGGAGAGAGAACAGGTGAGATTATAGAGATGTACCAGAGAGTGTGAGAGAACAGGTGAGATTATAGAGATGTACCGGAGAGAGAGAGAACAGGTGAGATTATAGAGATGTACCAGAGAGAGAGAGAGAGAGAACAGGTGAGATTATAGAGATGTACCGGAGAGAGAGAACAGGTGAGATTATAGATATGTACCAGAGAGAGAGAACAGGTGAGATTATAGATATGTACCAGAGAGAGAGAACAGGTGAGATTATAGATATGTACCAGAGAGAGAGAACAGGTGAGATTATAGATATGTACCAGAGAGAGAGAACAGGTGAGATTATAGATATGTACCAGAGAGAGAGAGAGAACAGGTGAGATTATAGATATGTACCGGAGAGAGAGAACAGGTGAGATTATAGAGATGTACCGGAGAGAGAGAACATTTACATTATACAGTAAATACCGTCTCTAGAGGATTAACAGAACAGGACAGTTTGGTTGCTTCAACGTACCCTGTAGTTCTTAGTTGATCTGATCAGAATGGATGCTTCAGCGGTTGTCTGTATACTCGTCCTAGGCGACGCACATTTTCTGCTGCAAACTGATGAAGCGACGGCCTAGGATTTATCACTCCTGTAGTCATCGATAGTTTCAGAGTTTAACCATTTCAACGTGTGGACCACTCCTCATGTTCTTTGGTCTAGTAGAAATTCATCCATTTGTAACATTAGGTTTACACCTTAGTCTGCTTGGTCTAGTATGTAAATTCTTAGTCCTTTTAAGCACTGGTCGGAAAGGCGGTTCCTTCACACTGACCCGCTCTTCTGACCTCATTAGGGGCGTGGCTTAGTTAGTGGGGGACAGACATGAAAAACCATTATCTCATTAAAAGACTACAATCACATTTCTATATTTTCAAAAGTATTCTTATACTTAATCATTCATTTTATACAATGTTCAGATGCAAACCTCGTAATTGAGTAGTGTACACTTTCAGAGATCCTGTTATGTTGTTCTATCGTCCTTAGTTACATCACAAAATAGTAAAGAATTCAACATGGTGGTTCTTTAAGTCCTCAACTAACATTTCACACATTCTTTACCTTAGAAATATTGTTTCATTCTCCACTTTTGGGATGTTGGAGTTTTGGCGGGAGGGAATGCTTTGTTCCACAAAGGGACTGATTTCCCCCACTACTGCATGGCAAGGAAAGGTATTTACGACCATCTGGCCAACAGCCACAGGAGGGGGGGTGGTCTTCAGACCTTTGCCTAGCTGGCACTTTTGATCTCCAGCAAGGAGGGCGTCATGACATAGAGATTTACCAGAGAGAACAGGTGCGATTATAGAGATGTACCAGAGAGAGAGAGAACAGGTGAGATTAAAGAGATGTACCAGAGAGCGAAAGAACAGGTGAGATTATAGATATGTACCAAGGAGAGAGGCAACGCTCTTTCACTGAGCTTGTTCTCAATACAGTACTGTGTCCACTAAGGGGGGCTCTTTCACTGAGTTTGTTCTCAATACAGTACTGTGTCCACTAGGGGGGGCTCTTTCACTGAGCTTGTTCTCAATACAGTACTGTGTCCACTAGGGGGGGCTCTTTCACTGAGCTTGTTCTCAATACAGTACTGTGTCCACTAGGGGGGGCTCTTTCACTGAGCTTGTTCTCAATACAGTACTGTGTCCACTAGGGGGGGCTCTTTCACTGAGCTTGTTCTCAATACAGTACTGTGTCCACTAGGGGGGGCTCTTTCACTGAGCTTGTTCTCAATACAGTACTGTGTCCACTAGGGGGGGCTCTTTCACTGAGCTTGTTCTCAATACAGTACTGTGTCCACTAGGGGGGGCTCTTTCACTGAGCTTGTTCTCAATACAGTACTGTGTCCACTAGGGGGGGCTCTTTCACTGAGCTTGTTCTCAATACACTAATGCACTCTCCTCAGACCATGTATTCTGAGATGAGTGAGTGGCCCCTAAAAATGCACCTTAGTGCCCTGGTCAAAAATAGTGCACTATTCACCCTATTCAATAGTGCTCTACTTTTGACCAGGACCCATGGGTTCCATTTGAGTTCCATGTCAACAGTGAGTTTGACAGGGATACAAATTAGCATACATTTTTTTTTTCTCATGAAGACGATTGGTTGTTTATTATGCATGGAATTAGTTCTGCTGTGTTTTAATTCTTACCTGTACTGCTTCTGTCTGTCCTCTAGGAACCTTCGTGAGACACGTGACAACGCAGTGCTGGAGAAGGACAGAGGGATGACAGCAGAGAGAGACACACAGGCCAGATACGACCAGCTACTAGAACAGTAAGAGAGAGACAGTACTTTAGATGTTGCTGCAATATATGGATGTTGTTTGATAGATAGATGGATAGATGGATAGATGGATAGATGGATAGATAGATGGATGAATGAATGGACGGACGGACGGACGGACGGACGGATACAGAGGGGAGAACAAGTATTTGATACACTGCCGATTTTGCAGGTTTTCCCACTTACAAAGCATGTAGAAGTCTGTAATTTTTATCATAGGTACTCTTCAACTGTGAGTGACGGAATCTAAAACAAAAATCCAGAAAATCACATTGTATGATTTTTAAGTAATTAATTTGCATTTTATTGCATGACATAAGTATTTGATACATCAGAAAAGCAGAAACTAATATTTGGTACAGAAATCTTTGTTTGCAATTACAGACATCATACGTTTCCTGTAGTTCTTGACCAGGTTTGCACACACTGCAGCAGGGATTTTGGCCCACTCCTCCATCCAGATCCTTCAGGTTTCGGGGCTGTCGCTGGGCAATACGGACTTTCAGCTCCCTCCAAAGATTTTCTGTTGAGTTCAGATCTGGAGACTGGCTAGGCCACTCCAGGACCTTGAGATGCTTCTTACGGAGCCACTCCTTAGTTGCCCTGGCTGTGTGTTTCGGGTCGTTGTCATGCTGGAAGACCCAGCCACGACCCATCTTCAATGCTCTTACTGAGGGAAGGAGGTTGTTGGCCAAGATCTCGCGATACATGGCCCCATCCATCCTCCCCTCAATACGGTGCAGTCGTCCTGTCCCCTTTGCAGAAAAGCATCCCCAAAGAATGATGTTTCCACCTCCATGCTTCACGGTTGGGATGGTGTTCTTGGGGTTGTACTCATCCTTCTTCTTCCTCCAAACACGGCGAGTGGAGTTTAGACCAAAAAGCTCTATTTTTGTCTCATCAGACTACATGACCTTCTCCCATTCCTCCTCTGGATCATCCAGATGGTCATTGGCAAACTTCAGACGGGCCTGGACATGCGCTGGCTTGAGCAGGGGGACCTTGCGTGCGCTGCAGGATTTTAATCCATGACGGCGTAGTGTGTTACTAATGGTTTTCTTTGAGACTGTGGTCCCAGCTCTCTTCAGGTCATTGACCAGGTCCTGCCGTGTAGTTCTGGGCTGATCCCTCACCTTCCTCATGATCATTGATGCCCCACGAGGTGAGATCTTGCATGGTGCCCCAGACCGAGGGAGATTGACCGTCATCTTGAACTTCTTCCATTTTCTAATAATTGCGCCAACAGTTGTTGCCTTCTCACCAAGCTGCTTGCCTATTGTCCTGTAGCCCATCCCAGCCTTGTGCAGGTCTACAATTTTATCCCTGATGTCCTTACACAGCTCTCTGGTCTTGGCCATTGTGGAGAGGTTGGAGTCTGTTTGATTGAGTGTGTGGACAGGTGTCTTTTATACAGGTAACGAGTTCAAACAGGTGCAGTTAATACAGGTAATGAGTGGAGAACAGGAGGGCTTCTTAAAGAAAAACTAACAGGTCTGTGAGAGCCGGAATTCTTACTGGTTGGTAGGTGATCAAATACTTATGTCATGCAATAAAATGCAAATAAATTATTTAAAAATCACACAATGTGATTTTCTGGATTTTTGTTTTAGATTCCGTCACTCACAGTTGAAGTGTACCTATGATAACAATTACAGACCTCTACATGCTTTGTAAGTAGGAAAACCTGCAAAATCGGCAGTGTATCAAATACTTGTTCTCCCCACTGTAGATGTTGATTGATGGTTTCCCCAGTGTAATATCCTAGTACTTTAGAGGTCTCCACCAGAAACTGCTCCGGTCACATTTCACCCTGTAGCTCCTCATAGAACGTACCCCTTCTGTTGACAGCATGTGTCCACATAGTAACCCTGAATAATTATATAGACCTTATTTGTTCTCCACATGTCAGGCTGCTGTTGATAGACATTGATAATGAGGGGTGTCACAGTAGACAGTACATCACAGTATAGTCAGTGTGAGGGGTGTCACAGTAGACAGTACATCACAGTATAGTCAGTGTGAGGGGTGTCACAGTAGACCGTACATCACAGTAACAGTAATGGTGAGGGTAGGGCTGGGCGGTATACCGTATTTAGCAATTTACCGGTATTGATGCACGGACCGGTTTGGGTTTTTACTTCTATAACGGTATTTGAATGTTTGGTTTGTCCATACCGCTTTCACACAGACCTAGCCCCGCCTCCTGTCACTCAAGGAGCACATCTGTTGTTCCTGGACCAGGAGACACTAGGTTCAGTTTGCATGTTGTTCCTGGACCAGGAGACACTAGGTTCGGTCTGCATGTTGTTCCTGGACCACTAGGTTCAGTCTGCATGTTGTTCCTGGACCAGGAGACACCAGGTTCAGTCTGCATGTTGTTCCTGGACCAGGAGACACTAGGTTCAGTCTGCATGTTGTTCCTGGACCAGGAGACACCAGGTTGAGTCTGCATGTTGTTCCTGGACCAGGAGACACCAGGTTCAGTCTGCATGTTGTTCCTGGACCAGGAGACACTAGGTTCAGTCTGCATGTTGTTCCTGGACCAGGAGACACTAGGCTCAGTCTGCATGTTGTTCCTGGACCAGGAGACACCAGGTTGAGTCTGCATGTTGTTCCTGGACCAGGAGACACTAGGTTCAGTCTGCATGTTGTTCCTGGACCAGGAGACACCAGGTTGAGTCTGCATGTTGTTCCTGGACCAGGAGACACCAGGTTGAGTCTGCATGTTGTTCCTGGACCAGGAGACACCAGGTTCAGTCTGCATGGACACTGCAGTACATTCAACAATGTTGATGACAACATGCTGTTTCCAATTTGCTTCTTAATAGTGTTTCTTACATCTGCAAACAGCTAGTTTGTATTTTCTTAGTAAGTTGGGCCTAAATCTTGAGACGCTAATTGTTAGCCGCTAATGCTTATAGCTAGCTAGCTAATAAATGTACATAGTAAGAGCGAACATATTTAGATATACAGCCTGATAATATCAGTGATGGTGTAACATATTTAGATATACAGCCTGATAATACCAGTGATGGTGTAACATATTTAGATATACAGCCTGATAATACCAGTGATGGTGTAACATATTTAGATATACAGCCTGATAATACCAGTGATGGTGTAACATATTTAGATATACAGCCTGATAATACCAGTGATGGTGTAACATATTTAGATAAACAGCCTGATAATACCAGTGATGGTGTAACATATTTAGAAATACAGCCTGATAATACCAGTGGTGGTGTAACATATTTAGATATACAGCCTGATAATACCAGTGATGGTGTAACATATTTAGATATACAGCCTGATAATACCAGTGATGGTGTAACATATTTAGATATAGAGCCTGATAATACCAGTGATGGTGTAACATATTTAGATATAGAGCCTGATAATACCAGTGATGGTGTAACATATTTAGATATAGAGCCTGATAATACCAGTGATGGTGTAACATATTTAGATATACAGCCTGATAATACCAGTGGTGGTGTAACATATTTAGATATACAGCCTGATAATACCAGTGATGGTGTAACATATTTAGATATAGAGCCTGATAATACCAGTGATGGTGTAACATATTTAGATATACAGCCTGATAATACCAGTGATGGTGTAACATATTTAGATATACAGCCTGATAATACCAGTGATGGTGTAGACCTACATCAGCATGCTACAGTATCTTCTACATCAAAGAGGATATGTTAGCTACATGAAATAGCTAAGATTTAACATTCAATCCGGGCTGCAGGTAGCCGAGTGGTTAGAGCGTTGGGCCAGTAACCGAAAGGTTGCTGGATCGAATCCCAGAGCTGACAAGGTAAAAAATATGTCATTCTGCCCCTGAACAAGGCAGTTGTTCACTGTTCACCGGTAGATAAAAATGTGTTTTTAACTGACTTGCCTAGTTAAATAAAGGTTAAATAAAATTAAAAAATGTAGCCAAATATTATAGGGTCCCCTAGGAAACACTTATCAACACTTTAGTTCCTACCCTGTCACAATAACTCCTCCCTGGCATTATCATTGGTTGTCATGTCAACAACACTATTCAAAGTTTCCTCTATTATATTCTAACTCTAGAATTAGAACAGTCATTCTATTCCCAGGATTCCATCAGTTCACCCCAGTGTTCTGCTGTAAATCACAGGTCAAATCACAATTGCAACATTTGGTTAAAATAAGTCCTATATTATTTGCCCGTATCGTGCAGCCCTACGTGGCAGTGTGGAAATTATCTGAGTTGAGTGCAGGAAATGCAGAAAATGATAAAAGTGCTGAAATGTATTTTGGTTGAAGTTGAATTGAACAGTATAAACCAATCAGAATGGAGAAAGACCCATTGAAATCACTTAGAGTGAATGTGTTGCCACCCAGGGTCACGCACTACTCATAAAACACATTTACACCTTTTATTATTCAAAAACAGAACAAAATAAAAATACTGTGATATAATATGTTGGCCATGTCGCCCAGCCCTAGGTGAGGGGTGTCACTGTAACAATGGACAGGACATCACAGTAATGGTCAGTGGTCAAATCCCCGAGCCCCCCTCCTCCCCGTGTAGATGGAAGATGTGTTTTTATATAATTGTTGTAGATTCTAATGGTAGTATTTAGATCCCAGCTATGGTATTTCAGGCCTTAAAAGCCTATTCCTCCCCCCAGCAGAGCGGTAGTGATCTCAGAGGGGTGTAGGACTGTCACTGAGCTGCATGCCACACATTCCTCCAGACATTCCTGCAGGTCCTGTACAGCAGATGGCCGTCCCCTGTTGTTCTGCAGGGGCTATGGAGCTCCCAGCCCCTCAACCCCCTCGCAGCTCCCATTCACCCAGGCAGCAGGCACTTGTTCTGGGGCCAACAACAACAGATGCTGCTCCAGCAGCCCAACCCCCCCATCGCACTATGAACGACATCCTGCTATTTTGGGATAAAGTCTGAAAAGAAAAGGACATGTTTGATATCTATGGTGTCAACACATTTCTGTACATGCTGTCACAATACTGAGTCTCTGTCAGTGGTTCCCAACAGAACACATAATATACTGGGTCTCTGTCAGTGGTTCCCAACAGAACACATAATATACTGGGTCTCTGTCAGTGGTTCCCAACAGAACACATAATATACTGGGTCTCTGTCAGTGGTTCCCAACAGAACACATAATATACTGGGTCTCTGTCAGTGGTTCCCAACAGAACACATAATATACTGGGTCTCTGTCAGTGGTTCCCAACAGAACACATAATATACTGGGTCTCTGTCAGTGGTTCCCAACAGAACACATAATATACTGGGTCTCTGTCAGTGGTTCCCAACAGAACACATAATATACTGGGTCTCTGTCAGTGGTTCCCAACAGAACACATAATATACTGGGTCTCTGTCAGTGGTTCCCAACAGAACACATAATGTACTGGGTCTCTTATGTCAGTGGTTCCCAACAGAACACATAATATACTGGGGAACCACTGACAGAGACCCAGTATATTATGTGTTCTGTTGGGAACCACTGACAGAGACCCAGTATATTACAACATAGAAACATCTAGTTACACAGCAACATAGAAACATCTAGTTACACAGCAGCATAGAGAGAAACATCTAGTTACACAGCAGCATAGAGAGAAACATCTAGTTACACAGCAACATAGAGAGAAACATCTAGTTACACAGCAGCATAGAGAGAAACATCTAGTTACACAGCAACATAGAGAGAAACATCTAGTTACACAGCAGCATAGAGAGAAACATCTAGTTACACAGCAGCATAGAGAGAAACATCTAGTTACACAGCAACATAGAGAGAAACATCTAGTTACACAGCAGCATAGAGAGAAACATCTAGTTACACAGCAACATAGAGAGAAACATCTAGTTACACAGCAGCATAGAGAGAAACATCTAGTTACACAGCAGCATAGAGAGAAACATCTAGTTACACAGCAGCATAGAGAGAAACATCTAGTTACACAGCAGCATAGAGAGAAACATCTAGTTACACAGCAACATAGAGAGAAACATCTAGTTACACAGCAGCATAGAGAGAAACATCTAGTTACACAGCAACATAGAGAGAAACATCTAGTTACACAGCAGCATAGAGAGAAACATCTAGTTACACAGCAACATAGAGAGAAACATCTAGTTACACAGCAACATAGAGACATCTAGTTACACAGCAACATAGAGACATCTAGTTACACAGCAACATAGAGAGAAACATCTAGTTACACAGCAACATAGAGACATCTAGTTACACAGCAGCATAGAGAGAAACATCTAGTTACACAGCAGCATAGAGAGAAACATCTAGTTACACAGCAGCATAGAGACATCTAGTTACACAGCAGCATAGAGAGAAACATCTAGTTACACAGCAGCATAGAGAGAAACATCTAGTTACACAGCAACATAGAGAGAAACATCTAGTTACACAGCAGCATAGAGAGAAACATCTAGTTACACAGCAACATAGAGAGAAACATCTAGTTACACAGCAACATAGAGACATCTAGTTACACAGCAACATAGAAACATCTAGTTACACAGCAGCATAGAGAGAAACATCTAGTTACACAGCAACATAGAGACATCTAGTTACACAGCAACATAGAGAGAAACATCTAGTTACACAGCAACATAGAGAGAAACATCTAGTTACACAGCAACATAGAGAGAAACATCTAGTTACACAGCAACATAGAGACATCTAGTTACACAGCAGCATAGAGAGAAACATCTAGTTACACAGCAACATAGAGAGAAACATCTAGTTACACAGCAGCATAGAGAGAAACATCTAGTTACACAGCAACATAGAGAGAAACATCTAGTTACACAGCAGCATAGAGAGAAACATCTAGTTACACAGCAGCATAGAGAGAAACATCTAGTTACACAGCAGCATAGAGAGAAACATCTAGTTACACAGCAGCATAGAGAGAAACATCTAGTTACACAGCAGCATAGAGAGAAACATCTAGTTACACAGCAGCATAGAGAGAAACATCTAGTTACACAGCAGCATAGAGAGAAACATCTAGTTACACAGCAGCATAGAGAGAAACATCTAGTTACACAGCAGCATAGAGAGAAACATCTAGTTACACAGCAACATAGAGAGAAACATCTAGTTACACAGCAGCATAGAGAGAAACATCTAGTTACACAGCAGCATAGAGAGAAACATCTAGTTACACAGCAACATAGAGAGAAACATCTAGTTACACAGCAGCATAGAGAGAAACATCTAGTTACACAGCAACATAGAGAGAAACATCTAGTTACACAGCAACATAGAGAGAAACATCTAGTTACACAGCAACATAGAGAAAAACATCTAGTTACACAGCAACATAGAGAGAAACATCTAGTTACACAGCAGCATAGAGAGAAACATCTAGTTACACAGCAGCATAGAGAGAAACATCTAGTTACACAGCAGCATAGAGAGAAACATCTAGTTACACAGCAACATAGAGAGAAACATCTAGTTACACAGCAGCATAGAGAGAAACATCTAGTTACACAGCAGCATAGAGAGAAACATCTAGTTACACAGCAACATAGAGAGAAACATCTAGTTACACAGCAGCATAGAGAGAAACATCTAGTTACACAGCAGCATAGAGAGAAACATCTAGTTACACAGCAGCATAGAGAGAAACATCTAGTTACACAGCAACATAGAGAGAAACATCTAGTTACACAGCAGCATAGAGAGAAACATCTAGTTACACAGCAGCATAGAGAGAAACATCTAGTTACACAGCAACATAGAGAGAAACATCTAGTTACACAGCAGCATAGAGAGAAACATCTAGTTACACAGCAGCATAGAGAGAAACATCTAGTTACACAGCAACATAGAGAGAAACATCTAGTTACACAGCAGCATAGAGAGAAACATCTAGTTACACAGCAGCATAGAGAGAAACATCTAGTTACACAGCAACATAGAGAGAAACATCTAGTTACACAGCAGCATAGAGAGAAACATCTAGTTACACAGCAGCATAGAGAGAAACATCTAGTTACACAGCAGCATAGAGAGAAACATCTAGTTACACAGCAACATAGAGAGAAACATCTAGTTACACAGTAGCATAGAGAGAAACATCTAGTTACACAGCAACATAGAGAGAAACATCTAGTTACACAGCAACATAGAGAGAAACATCTAGTTACACAGCAACATAGAGAAAAACATCTAGTTACACAGCAACATAGAGAGAAACATCTAGTTACACAGCAGCATAGAGAGAAACATCTAGTTACACAGCAGCATAGAGAGAAACATCTAGTTACACAGCAGCATAGAGAGAAACATCTAGTTACACAGCAACATAGAGAGAAACATCTAGTTACACAGCAGCATAGAGAGAAACATCTAGTTACACAGCAGCATAGAGAGAAACATCTAGTTACACAGCAACATAGAGAGAAACATCTAGTTACACAGCAGCATAGAGAGAAACATCTAGTTACACAGCAGCATAGAGAGAAACATCTAGTTACACAGCAGCATAGAGAGAAACATCTAGTTACACAGCAACATAGAGAGAAACATCTAGTTACACAGCAGCATAGAGAGAAACATCTAGTTACACAGCAGCATAGAGAGAAACATCTAGTTACACAGCAACATAGAGAGAAACATCTAGTTACACAGCAGCATAGAGAGAAACATCTAGTTACACAGCAACATAGAGAGAAACATCTAGTTACACAGCAGCATAGAGAGAAACATCTAGTTACACAGCAACATAGAGAGAAACATCTAGTTACACAGCAACATAGAGACATCTAGTTACACAGCAACATAGAGACATCTAGTTACACAGCAACATAGAGAGAAACATCTAGTTACACAGCAACATAGAGACATCTAGTTACACAGCAGCATAGAGAGAAACATCTAGTTACACAGCAGCATAGAGAGAAACATCTAGTTACACAGCAGCATAGAGACATCTAGTTACACAGCAGCATAGAGAGAAACATCTAGTTACACAGCAGCATAGAGAGAAACATCTAGTTACACAGCAACATAGAGAGAAACATCTAGTTACACAGCAGCATAGAGAGAAACATCTAGTTACACAGCAACATAGAGAGAAACATCTAGTTACACAGCAACATAGAGACATCTAGTTACACAGCAACATAGAAACATCTAGTTACACAGCAGCATAGAGAGAAACATCTAGTTACACAGCAACATAGAGACATCTAGTTACACAGCAACATAGAGAGAAACATCTAGTTACACAGCAACATAGAGAGAAACATCTAGTTACACAGCAACATAGAGAGAAACATCTAGTTACACAGCAACATAGAGACATCTAGTTACACAGCAGCATAGAGAGAAACATCTAGTTACACAGCAACATAGAGAGAAACATCTAGTTACACAGCAGCATAGAGAGAAACATCTAGTTACACAGCAACATAGAGAGAAACATCTAGTTACACAGCAGCATAGAGAGAAACATCTAGTTACACAGCAGCATAGAGAGAAACATCTAGTTACACAGCAGCATAGAGAGAAACATCTAGTTACACAGCAGCATAGAGAGAAACATCTAGTTACACAGCAACATAGAGAGAAACATCTAGTTACACAGCAGCATAGAGAGAAACATCTAGTTACACAGCAGCATAGAGAGAAACATCTAGTTACACAGCAACATAGAGAGAAACATCTAGTTACACAGCAGCATAGAGAGAAACATCTAGTTACACAGCAGCATAGAGAGAAACATCTAGTTACACAGCAACATAGAGAGAAACATCTAGTTACACAGCAGCATAGAGAGAAACATCTAGTTACACAGCAGCATAGAGAGAAACATCTAGTTACACAGCAACATAGAGAGAAACATCTAGTTACACAGCAGCATAGAGAGAAACATCTAGTTACACAGCAACATAGAGAGAAACATCTAGTTACACAGCAACATAGAGAGAAACATCTAGTTACACAGCAACATAGAGAAAAACATCTAGTTACACAGCAACATAGAGAGAAACATCTAGTTACACAGCAGCATAGAGAGAAACATCTAGTTACACAGCAGCATAGAGAGAAACATCTAGTTACACAGCAGCATAGAGAGAAACATCTAGTTACACAGCAACATAGAGAGAAACATCTAGTTACACAGCAGCATAGAGAGAAACATCTAGTTACACAGCAGCATAGAGAGAAACATCTAGTTACACAGCAACATAGAGAGAAACATCTAGTTACACAGCAGCATAGAGAGAAACATCTAGTTACACAGCAGCATAGAGAGAAACATCTAGTTACACATCAGCATAGAGAGAAACATCTAGTTACACAGCAACATAGAGAGAAACATCTAGTTACACAGCAGCATAGAGAGAAACATCTAGTTACACAGCAGCATAGAGAGAAACATCTAGTTACACAGCAACATAGAGAGAAACATCTAGTTACACAGCAGCATAGAGAGAAACATCTAGTTACACAGCAGCATAGAGAGAAACATCTAGTTACACAGCAACATAGAGAGAAACATCTAGTTACACAGCAGCATAGAGAGAAACATCTAGTTACACAGCAGCATAGAGAGAAACATCTAGTTACACAGCAACATAGAGAGAAACATCTAGTTACACAGCAGCATAGAGAGAAACATCTAGTTACACAGCAGCATAGAGAGAAACATCTAGTTACACAGCAACATAGAGAGAAACATCTAGTTACACAGCAGCATAGAGAGAAACATCTAGTTACACAGCAACATAGAGAGAAACATCTAGTTACACAGCAACATAGAGAGAAACATCTAGTTACACAGCAACATAGAGAAAAACATCTAGTTACACAGCAACATAGAGAGAAACATCTAGTTACACAGCAGCATAGAGAGAAACATCTAGTTACACAGCAGCATAGAGAGAAACATCTAGTTACACAGCAGCATAGAGAGAAACATCTAGTTACACAGCAACATAGAGAGAAACATCTAGTTACACAGCAGCATAGAGAGAAACATCTAGTTACACAGCAGCATAGAGAGAAACATCTAGTTACACAGCAACATAGAGAGAAACATCTAGTTACACAGCAGCATAGAGAGAAACATCTAGTTACACAGCAGCATAGAGAGAAACATCTAGTTACACAGCAGCATAGAGAGAAACATCTAGTTACACAGCAACATAGAGAGAAACATCTAGTTACACAGCAGCATAGAGAGAAACATCTAGTTACACAGCAGCATAGAGAGAAACATCTAGTTACACAGCAACATAGAGAGAAACATCTAGTTACACAGCAGCATAGAGAGAAACATCTAGTTACACAGCAGCATAGAGAGAAACATCTAGTTACACAGCAGCATAGAGAGAAACATCTAGTTACACAGCAGCATAGAGAGAAACATCTAGTTACACAGCAGCATAGAGAGAAACATCTAGTTACACAGCAACATAGAGAGAAACATCTAGTTACACAGCAACATAGAGAGAAACATCTAGTTACACAGCAGCATAGAGAGAAACATCTAGTTTATATATATTTTTTTGTATTAACTAGGCAAGTCAGTTAAGAACAAATTCTTATTTACAATGACTGCCTACAGGGTAGGGTGCCTTGCTCAAGGGCACATCGACAAGTTTTTCACCTTGTTGGCTCGGTTATTGGAACCAGCGACCTTTGGGTTACTGGCCCAACGCTCTAACCGCTGGGCTTCCTGCTGGTTACTGGCCCAACGCTCTATCCGCTAGGGCTTCCTGCTGGTTACTGGCCCAATGCTCTATCCGCTAGGGCTTCCTGCTGGTTACTGGCCCAACGCTCTATCCGCTAGGGCTTCCTGCTGGTTACTGGCCCAATTCTCTAACCGCTGGGCTTCCTGCTGGTTACTGGCCCAACGCTCTATCCGCTGGGCTTCCTGCTGGTTACTGGCCCAACGCTCTATCCGCTGGGCTTCCTGCTGGTTACTGGCCCAACTCTCTAACCGCTGGGCTTCCTGCTGGTTACTGGCCCAACGCTCTATCCGCTAGGGCTTCCTGATGGTTACTGGCCCAACGCTCTATCCGCTAGGGCTTCCTGATGGTTACTGGCCCAACGCTCTATCCGCTAGGGCTTCCTGCTGGTTACTGGCCCAATTCTCTAACCGCTGGGCTTCCTGCTGGTTACTGGCCCAACGCTCTATCCGCTGGGCTTCCTGCTGGTTACTGGCCCAACGCTCTATCCGCTGGGCTTCCTGCTGGTTACTGGCCCAACGCTCTAACCGCTGGGCTTCCTGCTGGTTACTGGCCCAACGCTCTATCCGCTAGGGCTTCCTGCTGGTTACTGGCCCAACGCTCTATCCGCTAGGGCTTCCTGCTGGTTACTGGCCCAATTCTCTAACCGCTGGGCTTCCTGCTGGTTACTGGCCCAACGCTCTATCCGCTGGGCTTCCTGCTGGTTACTGGCCCAACGCTCTATCCGCTGGGCTTCCTGCTGGTTACTGGCCCAACGCTCTATCCGCTGGGCTTCCTGCTGGTTACTGGCCCAACTCTCTATCCGCTGGGCTTCCTGCTGGTTACTGGCCCAACGCTCTATCCGCTAGGGCTTCCTGCTGGTTACTGGCCCAACGCTCTATCCGCTAGGGCTTCCTGCTGGTTACTGGCCCAATTCTCTAACCGCTGGGCTTCCTGCTGGTTACTGGCCCAACACTCTATCCGCTGGGCTTCCTGCTGGTTACTGGCCCAACGCTCTATCCGCTGGGCTTCCTGCTGGTTACTGGCCCAACGCTCTATCCGCTGGGCTTCCTGCTGGTTACTGGCCCAACTCTCTATCCGCTGGGCTTCCTGCTGGTTACTGGCCCAACGCTCTATCCGCTGGGCTTCCTGCTGGTTACTGGCCCAACGCTCTATCCGCTGGGCTTCCTGCTGGTTACTGGCCCAACTCTGTAACCGCTGGGCTTCCTGCTGGTTACTGGCCCAACGCTCTATCCGCTGGGCTTCCTGCTGGTTACTCGCCCAACTCTCTAACCGCTGGGCTTCCTGCTGGTTACTGGCCCAACTCTCTAACCGCTGGGCTTCCTGCTGGTTACTGGCCCAACGCTCTATCCGCTGGGCTTCCTGCTGGTTACTGGCCCAACTCTCTATCCGCTGGGCTTCCTGCTGGTTACTCGCCCAACTCTCTAACCGCTGGGCTTCCTGCTGGTTACTGGCCCAACTCTCTAACCGCTGGGCTTCCTGCTGTTTACTGGCCCAACTCTCTAACCGCTGGGCTTCCTGCTGGTTACTGGCCCAACTCTCTAACCGCTGGGCTTCCTGCTGGTTACTGGCCCAACGCTCTAACCGCTGGGCTTCCTGCTGGTTACTGGCCCAACTCTCTAACCGCTGGGCTTCCTGCTGGTTACTGGCCCAACTCTCTATCCGCTGGGCTTCCTGCTGGTTACTGGCCCAACTCTCTATCCTAACAAGATTCACTGGAAAGAGTGTGCCTTACACTTGTCTCTGTATAAGAGTGTGTGCTAATGGCCAACATGTAAGTGTGTGTCTGTCTCCCCAGGTTATATATAACTGTTTCTGTGTGTGTCCAGGTTTCGTGGTGTCCAGATGGGGACCGACAGCCGGGTGGCAGAGCTCCTGAATCAGGTGAAGCTGAAGAGCTTTGAGACAGAGCGCTCTCAGATGGTGCAGGAGGAGACTGCCAGGAACCTGGGACAGTGTCAGATGGAGGCGGAGAAACTCCAGAAGAAACTAGAGGTAGGGGGCTGCGTCCCAAAAGAGGTGTGTAGGACTACACCTAGGCTGCGTCCCAAAGGGCTCTGGTCAACGTAGTGCACCATATAGGCAGGAATATGTTTTGTTGGACGATGATGATCACTTACCTGAAAATAAAGTCGCTATTTTCACCGACACACACAGGAGGAACCAGAAAGACCAGACTACTGGAATTCTTAGTGTTTTGGTTGTTATCAGTAAAACAAATCACCTTCCTACCGGGGCAACCACAGAGCAGGCTGAACCTGCGCTCCTTCTCGGGTCACTTTCATCCTTAATGTCAAGCCCTAATATAGGGAATAGGGTGCCATTTGAGACAGCCTTAGGCCAGATGGACAACCTGGGTCTGAATACTAACTAGATCTGTGTGCATTACAAACCTCTCATTCACTTCAAAAAGTCTGAATATATGACAAACGCCAAACTACCCCAGCTTGGCCTGGAATGCCTTAGTCAGCGCTTCTCACAGGACCGGCAGGGTGTTGGAGTAGGAGCTGATCTAGGACCAGATCTTTCCTGACCATATAACCCTATTCGTTATGATCTAATAGACGCTTGATACATACGACCCCTTAGCTCTGGTCCAGGGTGTTACATACGGCTTGCTGAGTGGCATTAAGTGGCATTTAACAACCTGGACCAGAGCTAACAGCCCCTGGTCTTCCATCAGGTCCTGACCAAGGAGTTGTACAGGCTGCAGACGGCCTCAGAGAAGCAGATAACAGAACTCCAGGCCCAGAATGCTGAGTACCAGGCCAGACTAGAGACCTACGAGAGACTGGAGCAGGAGCTGGACGACGTCACCATGCAGGCTGCTGAAAGTAATGTTGTCACAACGTTAGAATAACATTAGAAAGTAATGTTGTCACAACGTTAGAATAACATTAGAAAGCAATGTTGTCACAACGTTAGAATAACATTAGAAAGTAATGTTGTCGCAACGTTAGAATAATATTAGAAAGTAATGTTGTCACAACGTTAGAATAACATTAGAAAGCAATGTTGTCACTGATACTGTATTCCATCAGCCAGAATGGAAGGCAGGAATTCTGCTGTGTTGTAAAATGTAGAAGGTAATACAGTTCATATCATCAACATCAGTAGCAGTGATTGACACTACTGGTTATCTGACTATCTGTAGAAGGTAATACAGTTCATATCATCAACATCAGTAGCAGTGATTGACACTACTGGTTATCTGACTATCTGTAGAAGGTAATACAGTTCATATCATCAACATCAGTAGCAGTGATTGACACTACTGGTTATCTGACTATCTGTAGAAGGTAATACAGTTCATATCATCAACATCAGTAGCAGTGATTGACACTACTGGTTATCTGACTATCTGTAGAAGGTAATACAGTTCATATCATCAACATCAGTAGCAGTGATTGACACTACTGGTTATCTGACTATCTGTAGAAGGTAATACAGTTCATATCATCAACATCAGTAGCAGTGATTGACACTACTGGTTATCTGACTATCTGTAGAAGGTAATACAGTTCATATCATCAACATCAGTAGCAGTGATTGACACTACTGGTTATCTGACTATCTGTAGAAGGTAATACAGTTCATATCATCAACATCAGTAGCAGTGATTGACACTACTGGTTATCTGACTATCTGTAGAAGGTAATACAGTTCATATCATCAACATCAGTAGCAGTGATTGACACTACTGGTTATCTGACTATCTGTAGAAGGTAATACAGTTCATATCATCAACATCAGTAGCAGTGATTGACACTACTGGTTATCTGACTATCTGTAGAAGGTAATACAGTTCATATCATCAACATCAGTAGCAGTGATTGACACTACTGGTTATCTGACTATCTGTAGAAGGTAATACAGTTCATATCATCAACATCAGTAGCAGTGATTGACACTACTGGTTATCTGACTATCTGTAGAAGGTAATACAGTTCATATCATCAACATCAGTAGCAGTGATTGACACTACTGGTTATCTGACTATCTGTAGAAGGTAATACAGTTCATATCATCAACATCAGTAGCAGTGATTGACACTACTGGTTATCTGACTATCTGTAGAAGGTAATACAGTTCATATCATCAACATCAGTAGCAGTGATTGACACTACTGGTTATCTGACTATCTGTAGAAGGTAATACAGTTCATATCATCAACATCAGTAGCAGTGATTGACACTACTGGTTATCTGACTATCTGTAGAAGGTAATACAGTTCATATCATCAACATCAGTAGCAGTGATTGACACTACTGGTTATCTGACTATCTGTAGAAGGTAATACAGTTCATATCATCAACATCAGTAGCAGTGATTGACACTACTGGTTATCTGACTATCTGTAGAAGGTAATACAGTTCATATCATCAACATCAGTAGCAGTGATTGACACTACTGGTTATCTGACTATCTGTAGAAGGTAATACAGTTCATATCATCAACATCAGTAGCAGTGATTGACACTACTGGTTATCTGACTATCTGTAGAAGGTAATACAGTTCATATCATCAACATCAGTAGCAGTGATTGACACTACTGGCTACACACACACACACACACACACACACACACACACACACACACACACACACACACACACACACAGACACACAGACACACATCCCAGGTCAGCAGTGGACACACACACAGCTCTGATATGATATTTCCGCTATGAAATTTAACCATACATTTTTGGGTGGTCTGTCTTGTCAGTTGATAATGAAGAGGAAGCGGAGAGAGTTCTGTTCTCCTACGGTTACGGCGCTAACGTTCCCACAACCGCCAAGAGACGCCTCAAGCAGAGGTGAGATCTGATCTGAGAGTGTCCCAAATGGCACCCTATTCCCTATGGAACTGGTAGACTATATAGGGGATGCATGATAATAAGAAGGAGTTTAATGTTGGTGTGTGTTGCAGTGTCCATCTGGCCCGTAGAGTGTTGCAGTTGGAGAAACAGAACACACTGCTGAGGAGAGATCTGGAGAAACGCAACACACACACAGGACAGATCTCTGAGGAGGTAACACACAGGACAGATCTCTGAGGAGGTAACACACAGGACAGATCTCTGAGGAGGTAACACACAGGACAGATCTCTGAGGAGGTAACACACAGGACAGATCTCTGAGGAGGTAACACACAGGACAGATCTCTGAGGAGGTAACACACAGGACAGATCTCTGAGGAGGTAACACACAGGACAGATCTCTGAGGAGGTAACACACAGGACAGATCTCTGAGGAGGTAACACACAGGACAGATCTCTGAGGAGGTAACACACAGGACAGATCTCTGAGCAGGTAACACACAGGACAGATCTCTGAGGAGGTAACACACAGGACAGATCTCTGAGGAGGTAACACATAGGACAGATCTCTGAGGAGGTAACACACAGGACAGAGAATGCCACACAGAGAAAATGCCAAGAATGTGCAAAGCTGTCATCAAGGCAAAGGGTGGCTACTTTGAAGAATCTCAAATATAAAATATATTTTGATTTGTTAAACACTTTTTTGTTTACTACATGATTCCATATGTGTTGTTTCATAGTTTTGATGTCGTTATATTATTCTACAATGTAGAAAATAGTAAAAATAAAGACAAACCCTTGAATGAGTAATATTCAAAACTTTTGACTGGTAGTGTATGTCTGAGGAGAAACCTGACTGTCGAGACTATAGATGTACAGGACCAGTGATAGGCTAATATTGTCACCCATCAGACTATTCTTCATTTAATGTTGTCTTTACATACACTACATAATATTGTGTGAAATGACATTTGCATTGATGTCAGAGTGATTAGAGGGACAATAGAGTGCTGAGTACCAGACAGTTAGCATGTTTGGTAAACTACTAATGTCCATCAGCAGCATCAGAGATTGGAGAAGACTAGTTACCGTGACTAAACAGTTACATGGAATTTGACTGCCTTCATGACTCGTGACCGCCAGGGTGACCTGGGTGTTCCCTTTCCAATTAGTCACTTAGCCACCCACACAGTGTAGTAGTACAGGCTCCTAACCCACAGTGTAGTAGTACATGGTGTTAACCCACACAGTGTAGTAGTACATGGTGTTAACCCACACAGTGTAGTAGTACAGGGTGTTAACCCACACAGTGTAGTAGTACAGGGTGTTAACCCACACAGTGTAGTAGTACAGGGTGTTAACCCACACAGTGTAGTAGTACAGGGTGTTAACCCACACAGTGTAGTAGTACAGGGTGTTAACCCACACAGTGTAGTAGTACAGGGTGTTAACCCACACAGTGCAGTAGTACAGGGTGTTAACCCACACAGTGTAGTAGTACAGGGTGTTAACCCACACAGTGTAGTAGTACAGGGTGTTAACCCACACAGTGTAGTAGTACAGGGTGTTAACCCACACAGTGTAGTAGTACAGGGTGTTAACCCACACAGTGTAGTAGTACAGGGTGTTAACCCACACAGTGTAGTAGTACAGGGTGTTAACCCACACAGTGTAGTAGTACAGGGTGTTAACCCACACAGTGTAGTAGTACAGGGTGTTAACCCACACAGTGTAGTAGTACAGGGTGTTAACCCACACATTGTAGTAGTACAGGGTGTTAACCCACACAGTGTAGTAGTACAGGGTGTTAACCCACACAGTGTAGTAGTACAGGGTGTTAACCCACACAGTGTAGTAGTACAGGGTGTTAACCCACACAGTGTAGTAGTACAGGGTGTTAACCCACACATTGTAGTAGTACAGGGCGTTAACTAGCTAGTGTTGTCTCACCCAAACTATCCTAACCACACCTCCCATCCTCTCACCTTTATCTACAAACGCACACACACACACCGTCTGCACCTCAAATAAAGACTGGTTGTACAGCTTTTTAACATTGTGTTGTAAGGGTTGCCTGAAAGGTGTGTTTCTTTTAGAGGACCCTCCCAATCAAGGCCAAGTCAGTGACTATTGCATGAATCAACAACGGGTTAAACGTGTGTGTGTGTGTGTATGTGTGTGTGTGTGTGTGTCTCCTAGCTGGAAGCAGCTAACCATCTCCTACACCAGGCCCAGCAGCCCTACAGTTACCTGATTGACACGGTGAGACAGAGAGACACACAGATACTGTCCCTTAGAGAACGCATCACACAGCTGGAGGACGACACCAGGTACACACCACTGTCTGCCCCTGTCCTTCTCTGTTCCCAGGTCCTGTCCTTCTCTGTTCCCAGGTCCTGTCCTTCTCTGTTCCCAGGAGTGTGTGTATAACTCTTAACACACTGTTAACACTCCGTCCTCCATCCTTTCTTTCTCTCTCTTGGATCGTTCTCTCTCTCTGGTCTCTCGCGTCTCTCGGTCAGGCCTCTCTCTCTGGTCTCTCTTCGGTATCTCTCATGGTCTCAATAAAATTAGAATTTTTTTCTCTCAGGTATCTTTCTCTCTCTCGGGTCTCTCTCTCGGGTCTCTCTCTCTAATCTCTCTCTCTCTCTCGTGGTCTCTCTCTCAGGTCTCTCTCTCTAATCTCTCTCTCTCGTGGTCTCTCACTCTCTCTCGGGTCTCTCTCTCTCTAATCTCTCTCTCTCGTGGTCTCTCACTCTCTCTCGGGTCTCTCTCTCTAATCTCTCTCTCTCGTGGTCTCTCACTCTCTCTCGGGTCTCTCTCGCTCTCTCGGGTTGGTCTCTCTCGGGTCTCTATCTCTTCGGTCTCTCTCTCTAATCTCTCTCTCTCGGGTCTCTCTCTCTAATCTCTCTCTCTCGTGGTCTCTCACTCTCTCTCGGGTCTCTCTCGCTCTCTCGGGTTGGTCTCTCTCGGGTCTCTATCTCTTCGGTCTCTCTCTCGGGTCTCTCTCTCGTGGTCTCTCTCTCTCTCTCTCGGGTCTCTCTCTCTCGTGGTCTCTTTCTCGAGGTCTCTCTCGTGGTCTCTCTCGTGGTCTCTCTCGTGGTCTCTCTCGTGGTCTCTCTCTCGTGGTCTCTCTCTTGTGGTCTCTCGTGGTGTCTCTCTCGCGCGGTCTCTCTCTCTCGTGGTCTCTCTCTCGTGGTCTCTCTCTCGTGGTCTCTCTCTCGTGGTCTCTCTCTTGTGGTCTCTCGTGGTGTCTCTCTCGCGCGCTCTCTCTCTCTCGCGGTCTCTTTCTCTCTCGGGTATCTCAATTCAAATGTTTACATTGCCAAAGCAAGTGAAATAAACAATAAAAAATGTACAGTACACATTACAAATGTTAAAAAAGAATAAAGACATTTCAAATAGTTCAAGTACTAAAAGGAAAATAAATACATCCAAAAAAAACAGGTTGTATTTACATGGTGTTTGTTCTTCACTGGTTGCCCTTTTCTTGTGACAACAGGTCACACATCTTGCTGCTGTGATGAAACACTGTGGTATTTCACCCAGTAGATATGGGACTTTATCAATGGGGCTCTGGGTCTCTGTGGGGTCTGTTTGTGATTGTGAACAAAGCTCCAGGACCAGCTTGCTTAGAGGACTCTTCTCCAGGTTCATCTCTCTGTAGGTGATGGCTTTGTTATGGAAGGTTTGGGAATCGCTTCCTTTTAGGTGGTTGTAGATTTAACAGCTCTTTTGATCATTAGCGGGTATCGGCCTAATTCTGCTCTGCATGCATTATTTGGTGTTTTACGTTGTACTTTTGCAGAATTCGGCATGCAGAGTCTCAATTTGGTGTTTGTCCCATTTAGTGAATTCTTGGTTGGTGAGCAGAACCCAGACCTCACAACCATAAAGGGCAATGGGTTTTATAACTGATTCTAGTATTTTTAGCCAGATCCTAATTGGTATGTCAAATTTTATGTTCCTTTTGATGGCTTTGAAGGCCTTTCTTGCCTTGTCTCTCAGATCATTCACAGCTTTGTGGAAGTTACCTGTGACGCTGATGTTTAGTCCAAGGTATGTATAGTTTTTTGTGTGCTCTAGGGCAGCAGTGTCTAGATGGAATTTGTATTTTTGGTCCTTGCAACTGGACCTTTTTTGGAACACCATTATTTTTGTCTTACTGAGGTCTGACAGAATCTTTGCAGAAGATCTAGGTGCTGCTGTAGGCCCTCCTTGGTTGGTGATAGAAGCACCAGATCATCAGCAAACAGTAGACTTCATTTGACTTCAGATTCTAGTAGGTTGAGGCCGGGTGCTGCAGACTGTTCTAGTGCCCTCGCCAATTAGTTGATATACAGTATATGTTGAAGAGGGTGGGGCTTAAGCTGCATTATGCTGCATTGTTGTTTGTGTACATGGATTTTATAATGTCGTATGTTTTTCCCCCAACACCACTTTACATCAATTTGTATAGCAGACCCTCATGCCAAATTTGTCAAAAGTTTTATTGAAATCAACAAAGCATGAGAAGACTTTGCCTTTGTTTTGGTTTGTTTGTTTGTCAATCAGGGTGTGCAGGGTAAATACGTGGTCTGTCATACGATAATTTGGTAAAAATCTAATTTGACATTTGCTCAATTCATTGTTTTCACTGAGGAAATGAAATAGTCTGCTGTTAATGATAATGCAGAGGATTTTCCCAAGGTTGCTGTTGACTCATATCCCACGGTAGTTATTGGGGTCAAATTTGTCTCCACTTTTGTGGATTGGGGAAGTCCTTGGTTCCAAATATTGGGGAAGATGCCAGAGCCAAGGATGAAGTTAAAGAGTTTAATTATAGCCAATTGGAATTTGTGGTCTGTATATTTTATTATTTCATTGAGGATACCATCAACAACACAGGCCTTTTTGGGTTGGAGGGTTTGTATTTTGTCCTGTAGTTCATTCATTGTAATTGGAGAATCCAGTGGGTTCTGGTCTTTAATAGTTGATTCTAGGATTTGTATTTGATCATGTATATTTATTTGCTCTTTGTTCTTTGTTATAGAAACAAACAGATTGGAGAAGTGGTTTATCCAGACATCTCTGTTTTGGATAGATTTTCCCAGAAGTGTTTAGAGTCTATGGATTCTTCAGTTACATTGAGCTGGTTTCTGACGTGCTGTTCCTTCTTTTTCCGTAGTGTATTGTTTTAGTGATTCACCATAGTGAAGGTGTATTTCTGTATTGGTTTAGTGATTCACCATATTGAAGGTGTATTTCTGTATTGGTTTAGTGATTCACCATATTGAAGGTGTATTTCTGTATTGGTTTAGTGATTCACCATAGTGAAGGTGTATTTCTGTATTGGTTTAGTGATTCACCATAGTGAAGGTGTATTTCTGTATTGGTTTAGTGATTCACCATAGTGAAGGTGTATTTCTGTATTGGTTTAGTGATTCACCATATTGAAGGTGTATTTCTGTATTGTTTTAGTGATTCACTATATTGAAGGTGTATTTCTGTATTGGTTTAGTGATTCACCATAGTGAAGGTGTATTTCTGTATTGTTTTAGTGATTCACCATATTGAAGGTGTATTTCTGTATTGGTTTAGTGATTCACCATAGTGAAGGTGTATTTCTGTATTGGTTTAGTGATTCACCATATTGAAGGTGTATTTCTGTATTGGTTTAGTGATTCACCATAGTGAAGGTGTATTTCTGTATTGGTTTAGTGATTCACCATAGTGAAGGTGTATTTCTGTATTGGTTTAGTGATTCACCATAGTGAAGGTGTATTTCTGTATTGGTTTAGTGATTCACCATAGTGAAGGTGTATTTCTGTATTGTTTTAGTGATTCACCATAGTGAAGTGTAGACTCAGGTTTCTCAATTTCTTTCTTAGGTTTTAGCTTTCTTCATCAAACCATTGGTTGTTTTCTTTGGTTTTCTGTTTGTAATGTTTAGATTTGATAGGGAAGCTGAGAGGTCAAATATACTGTTTAGATTTTCTACTGCCAAGTTACACCTTCACTATTACAGTGGAACGTTTTGTCCAGGAAGTTATTAGAAGGGATTGAATTTGTTGTTGCCTAATTGTTTTTTGACACTTCTTTACTTCCATCCATAGCATTTCTTAATATTATTCAATTCCTTTGGCTTTGATCCCTCATGATTGAGCATAACTCTGTTCAAGTAGACTGTGATTTTGCTGTGATCTGATAGGGGTGTCAGTGGACTGACTGTGGTCTATCTCTCATGGTCTCAATAAAATTTCAATTTTTTTCTCTCGGGTCTCTCTCTCTCGTGGTCTCTCTCTCTCGTGGTCTCTCTCTCTCGTGGTCTCTCTCTCTCGTGGTCTCTCTCTCTCGTGGTCTCTCTCTCGCTCGTGCTCTCTCTCTCTCTCGTGGTCTCTCTCTCTCACGTGGTCTCTCTCTTGCTCGTGGTCTCTCTCTCGTGGTCTCTCGCTCTCTCGGGTCTCTCTCTCATGGTTTCTCTCTCATGGTTTCTCTCTTGTGGTTTCTCTCTCTCTCGTGGTTTCTCTCTCTCGGGTCTCTCGCTCGTGTCTCTCTCTCGCTCGTCTCTCTCTCGCTCGTGTCTCTCTCGCTCGTGTCTCTCTCTCTCTCGCTCGTGTCTCTCTCTCTCTCGCTCGTGGTCTCTCTCTCTCGCACGTGGTCTCTCTCTCTCGCACGTGGTCTCTCTCTCTCGCACGTGGTCTCTCTCTCTCGCTCTCTCTCTTGGTCTCTCTCTCTTGGTCTCTCTATGCAGTCAGTCGGTACAGGTCTTCTCCACAGGGCTAAGACCTCTGAGTTTAAAGTCAGCCTTTCTCAAGCCCTTTGTGACACAGATTTATGAAGCTGTGGAGTTGGCTAGTCGTAGCAGTTAATTTATAAAGCTGATTTCCTCAGCGCTGTGGAGTTGGCTAGTCGTAGCAGCTAGTTTTATGAAGCTGAGCCCTTCAACGCTGTATAGTTGGCTAGTCGTAGCAGTTAATTTATAAAGCTGATTTCTTCAGCGCTGTGGAGTTGGCTAGTCGTAGCAGCTAGTTTTATGAAGCTGAGCCCTTCAGCGCTGTATAGTTGGCTAGTCACTGCAGCTAGTTTTATGAAGCTGAGCCCTTCAGCGCTGTATAGTTGGCTAGTCACTGCAGCTAGTTTTATGAAGCTGAGCCCTTCAGCGCTGTATAGTTGGCTAGTCTTAGCAGTTAATTTATGAAGCTGAGCCCTTCAGCGCTGTATAGTTGGCTAGTCTTAGCAGTTAATTTATGAAGCTGAGCCCTTCAGTGCTGTGGAGTTGGCTAGTCTTAGCAGTTAATTTATGAAGCTGAGCCCTTCAGTGCTGTGGAGTTGGCTAGTCGTAGCAGTTAATTTATAAAGCTGATTTCCTCAGCGCTGTGGAGTTGGCTAGCCGTAGCAGCTTGTTTTATGAAGCTGAGCCCTTCAGCGCTGTGGAGTTGGCTAGTCGTAGCAGCTAGTTTATAAAGCTGAGCCCTTCAGCGCTGTGGAGTTGGCTAGTCGTAGCAGTTAATTTATAAAGCTGATTTCTTCAGTGCTGTGGAGTTGGCTAGTCTTAGCAGTTAATTTATGAAGCTGAGCCCTTCAGTGCTGTGGAGTTGGCTAGTCGTAGCAGTTAATTTATAAAGCTGATTTCCTCAGCGCTGTGGAGTTGGCTAGTCGTAGCAGCTAGTTTTATGAAGCTGAGCCCTTCAACGCTGTATAGTTGGCTAGCCGTAGCAGCTTGTTTTATGAAGCTGAGCCCTTCAGCGCTGTGGAGTTGGCTAGTCGTAGCAGCTAGTTTATAAAGCTGAGCCCTTCAGCGCTGTGGAGTTGGCTAGTCGTAGCAGCTAGTTTATAAAGCTGAGCCCTTCAGCGCTGTGGAGTTGGCTAGTCGTAGCAGCTTGTTTTATGAAGCTGAGCCCTTCAGCGCTGTGGAGTTGGCTAGTCGTAGCAGCTAGTTTTATGAAGCTAAGTCCTTCAGCGCTGTGGAGTTGGCTAGTCGTAGCAGTTAGTTTTATGAAGCTGAGCCCTTCAGCGCTGTGGAGTTGGCTAGTCGTAGCAGCTAGTTTTATGAAGCTGATTCCTTCAGTGCTGTGCAGTTGGCTAGTCGTAGTAGCTAGTTTTATGAAGCTGATTCCTTCAGTGCTGTGGAGTTGGCTAGTCGTAGCAGCTAGTTTTATGAAGCTAAGTCCTTCAGCGCTGTGGAGTTGGCTAGTCGTAGTAGTTAATTTATAAAGCTGATTTCTTCAGCGCTGCATAGTTGGCTAGTCGTAGTAGCTAGTTTTATGAAGCTGAGCCCTTCAGCGCTGTGGAGTTGGCTAGTCGTAGTAGCTAGTTTTATGAAGCTGAGCCCTTCAGCGCTGTGGAGTTGGCTAGTCGTAGTAGCTAGTTTTATGAAGCTGAGCCCTTCAGTGCTGTGGAGTTGGCTAGTTGTAGCAGCTAGTTTTATGAAGCTGAGCCCTTCAGCGCTGTATAGTTGGCTAGTCACTGCAGCTAGTTTTATGAAGCTGAGCCCTTCAGCGCTGTATAGTTGGCTAGTCACTGCAGCTAGTTGGAGCAGCGGTGCCTGTGGGGGTTTGCCATTTCTCTTACAAGCTCCTGGTTGTTGTGTGTTTTGATTGATTTATTGAGTCATTGTTTTGATTTACAGTATTTACTGTAGAGTGATGTATTTATTGGACACTTTAATTGTCCAGTTTGCATAAGGTCGTATCACTCGTTGCATGTTTGAATGTAATGTTCTCTGTTGTAATATTGACGTTCCAGCAGCACCTGTGCTCTGAGGGGATGGAGTGAGTCATTATTACATTTAGTCATGATGAAAGGGCAGCGTCTCAAATCACATCCCATTCCCTATTACTGCACCACTCAGAGGTAGACACTGAGGTAGAGGTAGTGAAAAGTAGTGCACTATAGGGAATTGAGTGCCATTTGGTAGGCAGGTATGAAATAGTGGAGAGATGGTGAGTTGGGATTATATGGATGTTAATGCTTCTATCTGTTTTGTTTTGTCTGTCCAGATCTCTGAGGAAAGAGAAGACGTCTCTCCAACAGGTGAAGAACAACATGGCCTCTGACCTGGAGCGACTGCTCAACCACAGAGAGGTGCATACACACTCATCAACCATGGAGAGCTATACACACTCATCAACCATGGAGAGCTATACACACTCATCAACCATGGAGAGCTATACACACTCATCAACCATGGAGAGCTATGCACAGAGTCCACACTCTCATTGAATAAAGCCACAGTGTCTCCATGTATGATATTGCATCATATACAGTTGAAGTCGGACGTTTACATACACTTAGGTTGAAGTCATTAAAACTCATTGTTCAACCACTCCACAGATTTCATGTTAACAAACTATAGTTTTGGCAAATCGGTTAGGACATCTACTTTGTGAATGACAGAAGTAATTCTTCCAACAATTGTTTACAGACAGATTATTTCACTTATAATTATATCACAATTCCAGTGGGTCAGAGGTTTGCATACACTAAGTTGACTGTGCCTTTAAACAGCTTGGAAAATTCCAGAAAATGATGTCATGGCTTTAGAAGCTTCTGATAGGCTAATTGACATATTGGAGGTGTACCTGTGGATGTATTTCAAGGCCTACCTTCAAACTCAGTGCCTCTTTGCTCGACATCATGTGAAAATCAAAAAGAAATCAGCCAAGACCTCAGATTATTTATTTTTTTACCTCCACCAGTCTGGTTCATCCAATTTCCAAAAGCCTGAAGGTACCACGTTCATCTGTACAAACAATAGTACGCAAGTATAAACACCATGTGACAACACAGCCGCCATACCGCTCAGGAAGGAGACGCGTTCTGTCTCCTAGAGATGAACGTACTTTGGTGCGAAAAGTGCAAATCAATCCCAGAACAACAGCAAAGGACCTTGTGAAGATGCTGGAGGAAACGGGTACAAAAGTATCTATATCCACAGTAAAACTAATCCTATATCGACATAACCTGAAAGTCCGCTCAGCAAGGAAGAAGCCACTGCTCCAAAACCACCATAAAAAAGCCAGACTACGGTTTGCAACTGCACATGGGGACAAAGGTCGTACATTTTGGAGAAATGTCCTCTCGTCTGATGAAACAAAAATAGAACTGTTTGGCCATAATGACCATCGTTATGTTTGGAGGAAAAAGGGGGAGTCTTGCAAGCCGAAGAACACCATCCCAACCGTGAAGCACGGGGATGGCAGCATCATGTTGTGGGGGTGCTTTGCTGCAGGAGGGACTGGTGCACTTCACAAAATAGATGGCATCATGAGGAAGGAAAATTATGTGGATATATTGAAGCAACATCTCAAGACATCAGTCAGGAAGTTAAAGCTTGGTCGCAAATGTGTCTTCCAAATGGACAATGACCCCAAGCATACTTCCAAAGTTGTGGCAAAATGTCTTAAGGACAACAAAGTCAAGGTATTGGAGTGGCCATCACAAAGCCCTGACCTCAATCCTATAGAAATTTTGTGGGCTGAACTGAAAAAGCGTGTGCGAGCAAGGAGGCCTACAAACCTGACTCAGTTACACCAGTTCTGTCAGGAGGAATGGACCAAAATTCACCCAACTTATTGTGGGAAGCTTGTGAAAGGCTACCTGAAACGTTTGACCCAAGTTAAACAATTTAAAGGCAATGCTACCAAATACTAATTGAGTATATGTAAACTTCTGACCCACTGGGAATGTGATGAAAGAAATAAAAGCTGAAATAAATCATTCTCTCTACTATTATTCTGACATTTCACATTCTTAAAATAAAGTTGTGATCCTAACTGACTTAAGACAGGGATTTTTTACTAGGATTAAATGTCAGGAATTGTGAAAAACTGAGTTTAAATGTATTTGGTTAAGATGGATGTAAACTTCTGACTTCAACTGTAGATAGATAGGTACTTTATTGATCCCTGGGGGGAAATTTCTTTGTCATGCAGCTACGAAAAACACAGGGCAGGTGCAAAATGCCAGAACGAAATACACAAAAGACAGATACATGATACATAGAGCGGCAGTATGAAAAAGTATAAAAATACAACAAGTCTGGAGTGCAATGACTGCGTAGTATGAGTGAATGACTGAATATGTACACTATACATTGTTATAGAGTGTTAGGTGAAAAAGTGATGCAATTATTGCAAGTTGATATAAATAAATAAAATATTTGCCTGGTTAACTATACAGGTAAATGACAGGAAGAGATACTTAAATAGCTAAATGTGTGTATGATATATTTTTGTAATAATAATAATTCCCTTAATTCCCTTAAAATACAGTCCTTAGTGCGCAGGGTTTAATTACAGATAAATGCACGTATTGCACATTCGATATACTAAAAGCAATGAAAAAAGATAACTGACAGGATACTAATATGCATTCCTGTCACATGTGGGTAGTGAGAGAGACCAAGGAGCAGCGCAGCGATAGTTAGACATTTTAATGTTAAGACAAATCAACAATGACAATGACGAACTGTCCAAAACAAAACACGATACAACAAACAGAATACACTTACTGTCACCGTGACTGGAGGAATACACTTACTGTCACCGTGACTGGAGGAATACACTTACTGTCACCGTGACTGGAGGAATACACTTACTGTCACCGTGACTGGAGGAATACACTTACTGTCACCGTGACTGGAGGAATACACTTACTGTCACCGTGACCGGAAGGTGTAGGACATACAGACACATATAGGATCCCTAATTAGAGACAATGCGCTGCAGTTGCCTCTAATTAGGGATCCACCACAAACCACCACCAGAAACAGAAATAATAGACCTGTCAGACTCTGACCATGGCTACATAGAGAAGCAAAAGGCTTCTCTATGGCCAGAGCCTGACAATTCCTGAGTGAATGACTACGTAAGTTCAGTCCAAGAATAACTTACAATATTGCATAACAACTGTACATGAGTATGTATATACAGACCTGAATGAATGAATAAGTCCTGAGTGAATGAGTGATTACTGACCAGAGCTACTCACGGATGGATGCATAATTATTAACCCAGGTCCTAACACCCCAACAGTTCCAGGTCTATGTTGACGACGGCACGGCACCCCGGTGAGGCATTATATAGTCTAATAGCCGCCGGCAGGAAGGACCTCCTGTAGCGCTCTCTGGCACACCGTGGTGGGATCAGTCTGTGACTGAAAGTGCTCCTCTGTGTCATAACCATGGCATGTAGAGGGTGTGTGGCCGGGATCTGTCTCTCCGCCACCTCCTCTAGAGTGTCAAGGCTAATCCCCAGAACAGAGCTAGCCTTCCTGATCAGCTTATTTACCCGAGAAGCATCACCAGCTTTTATGTTGGCTCCCCAGCACACCACTGCAAAAACGATGACACTGGCCACCACAGACTGGTAGAAGGTATGCAGTAGTTTACTGCACACGTTGACGGACCTGAGCCTCCTCAGAAAGTAGAGTTGGCTCTGGACCTTTTTGTACAGGGCCCCAGCCCATTCCAGCCTGTTGTCCATATGGACTCCCAGGAACTTGTATGAACCAACCAACCAGTAGGCTACACACTGAGTATGCCAAACATTAGGGACACCTTTCTGTTGTCAGTCACCAGCTACAGTAGGCTATACACTGAGTATGCCAAACATTAGGGACACCTTTCTGTTGTCAGTCACCAGCTACAGTAGGCTATACACTGAGTATGCCAAACATTAGGGACACCTTTCTGTTGTCAGTCACCAGCTACAGTAGGCTATACACTGAGTATGCCAAACATTAGGGACACCTTTCTGCTGTCATTCACCAGCTACAGTAGGCTATACACTGAGTATGCCAAACATTAGGGACACCTTTCTGCTGTCATTCACCAGCTACAGTAGGCTATACACTGAGTATGCCAAACATTAGGGACACCTTTCTGCTGTCATTCACCAGCTACAGTAGGCTATACACTGAGTATGCCAAACATTAGGGACACCTTTCTGTTGTCAGTCACTAGCTACAGTAGGCTATACACTGAGTATGCCAAACATTAGGGACACCTTTCTGCTGTCATTCACCAGCTACAGTAGGCTATACACTTGGTATGCC
Source organism: Thymallus thymallus (assembly GCA_023634145.1). NCBI lineage: Eukaryota > Metazoa > Chordata > Actinopteri > Salmoniformes > Salmonidae > Thymallus > Thymallus thymallus. The sequence goes on from JAKYLM010000079.1 coordinate 385,870, forward strand.
AAACATTAGGGACACCTTTCTGCTGTCATTCACCAGCTACAGTAGGCTATACACTGAGTATGCCAAACATTAGGGACACCTTTCTGTTGTCAGTCACCAGCTACAGTAGGCTATACACTGAGTATGCCAAACATTAGGGACACCTTTCTGCTGTCATTCACCAGCTACAGTAGGCTATACACTGAGTATGCCAAACATTAGGGACACCTTTCTGCTGTCATTCACCAGCTACAGTAGGCTATACACTGAGTATGCCAAACATTAGGGACACCTTTCTGCTGTCATTCACCAGCTACAGTAGGCTATACACTGAGTATGCCAAACATTAGGGACACCTTTCTGCTGTCATTCACCAGCTACAGTAGGCTATACACTTGGTATGCCAAACATTAGGGACACCTTTCTGCTGTCATTCACCAGCTACAGTAGGCTATACACTGAGTATGCCAAACATTAGGGACACCTTTCTGTTGTCAGTCACCAGCTACAGTAGGCTATACACTGAGTATGCCAAACATTAGGGACACCTTTCTGCTGTCATTCACCAGCTACAGTAGGCTATACACTGAGTATGCCAAACATTAGGGACACCTTTCTGCTGTCATTCACCAGCTACAGTAGGCTATACACTGAGTATGCCAAACATTAGGGACACCTTTCTGCTGTCATTCACCAGCTACAGTAGGCTATACACTGAGTATGCCAAACATTAGGGACACCTTTCTGTTGTCAGTCACCAGCTACAGTAGGCTATACACTGAGTATGCCAAACATTAGGGACACCTTTCTGCTGTCATTCACCAGCTACAGTAGGCTATACACTGAGTATGCCAAACATTAGGGACACCTTTCTGCTGTCATTCACCAGCTACAGTAGGCTATACACTGAGTATGCCAAACATTAGGGACACCTTTCTGTTGTCAGTCACCAGCTACAGTAGGCTATACACTGAGTATGCCAAACATTAGGGACACCTTTCTGTTGTCAGTCACCAGCTACAGTAGGCTATACACTGAGTATGCCAAACATTAGGGACACCTTTCTGCTGTCATTCACCAGCTACAGTAGGCTATACACTGAGTATGCCAAACATTAGGGACACCTTTCTGCTGTCATTCACCAGCTACAGTAGGCTGTACACTGACTGAGCATGAAAAACCTGCAGCATTTCAGTTCTTGACACAAAACGGTGTGCCTGGCACCTACTACCATTCCCCGTTCAATGGAACTTAAATATTTTGTCTTGCCCATTCACCCTCGGCACACAGGCTTAAAACTCCTTATTTAACCTGTCTCCTCTCCTACACTGATTGAAGTGGATTTAACAAGTGAGGGAACATGGCTTTCACCTGGATTCACCTGGTCAGTCTATGTCATGGAAAGAGCAGGTGTCCTTAATGTTTTGTATACTCTGTGTATAGCCTACTGATGGATGATGTACAGTAACCTGTAAAGTATACTCCTCACTGTGGTGGGGGGGGTTATCATCATCTTTTAGATCAATCAATCAATTGATTGTAGGGTAAATTCCGAGTCAATTATGAAGTGAATTTAAATTGCTCTCATAAAAATAGTAATTCATCTAAATTACACATTGCTTTGTCTCGATCAAGTTGCGCCATAAAACAGGCTGACAAGACACGACTCTCATATCATATCTTATCCTTGCATATTAGAGCAGACCAGAGCTGATAACAGATTAGATTGAAGAAATGGTCTGCTAGCTATTTACAACCACAGCATTCTACTACTGGCCCACTGGCATCAAGTATGCACCCCTCAGCCCTGGCAGACAGCTGCTCCTCATATCAGGCCTGCCATATTAGAGAGGGGCAGGCCTGGCTGTTTGAAATGCCAGAGGGGCAGCCAGGGCATGTGTCCACATGGTGAGAAATAGAGGGCTGATACGACCCAGAGCCCCAACGGTCCTGACGGCTCTGTAGCCAACTAACTAGCCACTAGCTAAAGAAACTGCTCTGTAACCAACTAGCCACTAGCTAAAAAACTGCTCTGTAACCAACTAGCCACTAGCTAAAAAACTGCTCTGTAACCAACTAGCCACTAGCTAAAAAACTGCTCTGTAATCACCTAGCTACTAGCTAAAAAACTGCTCTGTAACCAACTAGCCACTAGCTAAAAAACTGCTCTGTAATCACCTAGCTACTAGCTAAATAACTGCTCTGTAACCAACTAGCCACTAGCTAAAAAACTGCTCTGTAATCACCTAGCTACTAGCTAAAAAAACTGCTCTGTAATCACCTAGCTACTAGCTAAAATACTGCTCTGTAACCAACTAGCCACTAGCTAAAAAACTGCTCTGTAATCACCTAGCTACTAGCTAAAAAACTGCTCTGTAACTAACTAGCCACTAGCTAAAAAACTGCTCTGTAATCACCTAGCTACTAGCTAAAAAACTGCTCTGTAACCAACTAGCCACTAGCTAAAAAACTGCTCTGTAATCACCTAGCCACTAGCTAAAAAACTGCTCTGTAATCACCTAGCTACTAGCTAAAAAACTGCTCTGTAACCAACTAGCCACTAACTAAAAAACTGCTCTGTAACCAACTAGCCACTAGCTAAAAAACTGCTCTGTAATCACCTAGCTACTAGCTAAAAAACTGCTCTGTAATCACCTAGCTACTAGCTAAAAAACTGCTCTGTAACCAACTAGCCACTAGCTAAAAAACTGCTCTGTAATCACCTAGCCACTAGCTAAAAAACTGCTCTGTAATCACCTAGCTACTAGCTAAAAAACTGCTCTGTAACCAACTAGCCACTAGCTAAAAAACTGCTCTGTAACCAACTAGCTACTAGCTAAAAAACTGATCTGTTACCAACTAGCCACTAGCTAAAAAACTGCTCTGTAATCACCTAGCCACTAGCTAAAAAACTGCTCTGTAATCACCTAGCCACTAGCTAAAAAACTGCTCTGTAATCACCTAGCTACTAGCTAAAAAACTGCTCTGTAATCAACTAGCCACTAGCTAAAAAACTGCTCTGTAACCAACTAGCCACTAGCTAAAAAACTGCTCTGTAATCACCTAGCCACTAGCTAATAAACTGCTCTGTAACCAACTAGCCACTAGCTAAAAAACTGCTCTGTAATCACCTAGCCACTAGCTAAAGAAACTGCTCTGTAACCAACTAGCCACTAGCTAAAGAACCTGCTCTGTACCCAACTAGCCACTAGCTAAAAAACTGCTCTGTAACCAACTAGCTACCACACTGCTCTGTAATCAACTAGCCACTAGCTAAAAAACTGCTCTGTAACCAACTAGCCACTAGCTAAAAAACTGCTCTGTAATCACCTAGCCACTAGCTAAAAAACTGCTCTGTAACCAACTAGCCACTAGCTAAAAAAAACTGCTCTGTAATCACCTAGCTACTAGCTAAAAAACTGCTCTGTAACCAACTAGCCACTAGCTAAAAAACTGCTCTGTAATCACCTAGCCACTAGCTAAAAAACTGCTCTGTAACCAACTAGCCACTAGCTAAAAAACTGCTCTGTAATCACCTAGCCACTAGCTAAAAAACTGCTCTGTAATCACCTAGCTACTAGCTAAAAAACTGCTCTGTAACCAACTAGCCACTAGCTAAAAAACTGCTCTGTAACCAACTAGCTACTAGCTAAAAAACTGCTCTGTAACCAACTAGCCACTAGCTAAAAAACTGCTCTGTAACCAACTAGCCACTAGCTAAAAAACTGCTCTGTAATCACCTAGCCACTAGCTAAAAAACTGCTCTGTAATCACCTAGCCACTAGCTAAAAAACTGCTCTGTAACCAACTAGCTACCACACTGCTCTGTAATCAACTAGCCACTAGCTAAAAAACTGCTCTGTAACCAACTAGCCACTAGCTAAAAAACTGCTCTGTAATCACCTAGCCACTAGCTAAAAAACTGCTCTGTAACCAACTAGCCACTAGCTAAAAAAACTGCTCTGTAATCACCTAGCTACTAGCTAAAAAACTGCTCTGTAACCAACTAGCCACTAGCTAAAAAACTGCTCTGTAATCACCTAGCCACTAGCTAAAAAACTGCTCTGTAACCAACTAGCCACTAGCTAAAGAAACTGCTCTGTAATCACCTAGCCACTAGCTAAAAAACTGCTCTGTAATCACCTAGCTACTAGCTAAAAAACTGCTCTGTAACCAACTAGCCACTAGCTAAAAAACTGCTCTGTAACCAACTAGCTACTAGCTAAAAAACTGCTCTGTAACCAACTAGCCACTAGCTAAAAAACTGCTCTGTAACCAACTAGCCACTAGCTAAAAAACTGCTCTGTAATCACCTAGCCACTAGCTAAAAAACTGCTCTGTAATCACCTAGCCACTAGCTAAAAAACTGCTCTGTAACCAACTAGCCACTAGCTAAAAAAACTGCTCTGTAATCACCTAGCTACTAGCTAAAAAACTGCTCTGTAACCAACTAGCCACTAGCTAAAAAACTGCTCTGTAATCACCTAGTCACTAGCTAAAAAACTGCTCTGTAACCAACTAGCCACTAGCTAAAAAACTGCTCTGTAATCACCTAGCCACTAGCTAAAGAAACTGCTCTGTAACCAACTAGCCACTAGCTAAAGAAACTGCTCTGTAACCAACTAGCCACTAGCTAAAGAACCTGCTCTGTACCCAACTAGCCACTAGCTAAAAAACTGCTCTGTAACCAACTAGCTACCACACTGCTCTGTAATCAACTAGCCACTAGCTAAAAAACTGCTCTGTAACCAACTAGCCACTAGCTAAAACACTGCTCTGTAATCACCTAGCTACTAGCTAAAACACTGCTCTGTAATCACCTAGCCACTAGCTAAAGAAACTGCTCTGTAACCAACTAGCCACTAGCTAAAAAACTGCTCTGTAATCACCTAGCCACTAGCTAAAAAACTGCTCTGTAATCACCTAGCCACTAGCTAAAGAAACTGCTCTCTAACCAACTAGCCACTAGCTAAAAAACTGCTCTGTAATCACCTAGCCACTAGCTAAAGAAACTGCTCTGTAACCAACTAGCCACTAGCTAAAAAACTGCTCTGTAATCACCTAGCCACTAGCTAAAGAAACTGCTCTGTAATCACCTAGCCACTAGCTAAAGAAACTGCTCTGTAACCAACTAGCCACTAGCTAAAAAACTGCTCTGTAATCACCTAGCTACTAGCTAAAAAACTGCTCTGTAACCAACTAGCCACTAGCTAAAAAACTGCTCTGTAATCACCTAGCCACTAGCTAAAGAAACTGCTCTGTAACCAACTAGCCACTAGCTAAAGAAACTGCTCTGTAACCAACTAGCCACTAGCTAAAGAACCTGCTCTGTACCCAACTAGCCACTAGCTAAAAAACTGCTCTGTAACCAACTAGCTACCACACTGCTCTGTAATCAACTAGCCACTAGCTAAAAAACTGCTCTGTAACCAACTAGCCACTAGCTAAAAAACTGCTCTGTAATCACGTAGCCACTAGCTAAAAAACTGCTCTGTAACCAACTAGCCACTAGCTAAAAACACTGCTCTGTAATCACCTAGCCACTAGCTAAAAAACTGCTCTGTAACCAACTAGCCACTAGCTAAAAAACTGCTCTGTAATCACCTAGCCACTAGCTAAAAAACTGCTCTGTAACCAACTAGCCACTAGCTAAAAAAACTGCTCTGTAATCACCTAGCCACTAGCTAAAAAACTGCTCTGTAACCAACTAGCCACTAGCTAAAAAACTGCTCTGTAATCACCTAGCCACTAGCTAAAGAAACTGCTCTGTAACCAACTAGCCACTAGCTAAAGAAACTGCTCTGTAACCAACTAGCCACTAGCTAAAGAACCTGCTCTGTAATCACCTAGCTACTAGCTAAAAAACTGCTCTGTAACCAACTAGCCACTAGCTAAAGAAACTGCTCTGTAACCAACTAGCCACTAGCTAAAGAACCTGCTCTGTAATCACCTAGCCACTAGCTAAAAAAACTGCTCTGTAATCACCTAGCTACTAGCTAAAAAACTGCTCTGTAACCAACTAGCCACTAGCTAAAAAACTGCTCTGTAATCACCTAGCCACTAGCTAAAGAACCTGCTCTGTACCCAACTAGCCACTAGCTAAAAAACTGCTCTGTAACCAACTAGCTACCACACTGCTCTGTAATCAACTAGCCACTAGCTAAAAAACTGCTCTGTAACCAACTAGCCACTAGCTAAAACACTGCTCTGTAATCACCTAGCTACTAGCTAAAAAACTGCTCTGTAACCAACTAGCTACCACACTGCTCTGTAATCAACTAGCCACTAGCTAAAAAACTGCTCTGTAACCAACTAGCCACTAGCTAAAACACTGCTCTGTAATCACCTAGCTACTAGCTAAAACACTGCTCTGTAATCACCTAGCCACTAGCTAAAGAAACTGCTCTGTAACCAACTAGCCACTAGCTAAAAAAACTGCTCTGTAACCAACTAGCCACTAGCTAAAAAACTGCTCTGTAATCACCTAGCCACTAGCTAAAAAACTGCTCTGTAATCACCTAGCCACTAGCTAAAGAAACTGCTCTGTAACCAACTAGCCACTAGCTAAAAAACTGCTCTGTAATCACCTAGCCACTAGCTAAAGAAACTGCTCTGTAACCAACTAGCCACTAGCTAAAGAAACTGCTCTGTAACCAACTAGCAACCACACTGTTCTGTAACCAACTAGCTACTATTGTCCTATTGTCTATTGTAATCTGATCTCCTGTCTGTCATGTTGGCTCTCCTATTGTCTATTGTAATCTGATCTCCTGTCTGTCATGTTGGCTCTCCTATTGTCTATTGTAATCTGATCTCCTGTCTGTCATGTTGGCTCTCCTATTGTCTATTGTAATCTGATCTCCTGTCTGTCATGTTGGCTCTCCTATTGTCTATTGTAATCTGATCTCCTGTCTGTCATGTTGGCTCTCCTATTGTCTATTGTAATCTGATCTCCTGTCATGTTGGCTCTCCTTTTGTCTATTGTTATCTGATCTCCTGTCTGTCATGTTGGCTCTCTCCAGTGGAAGTGGACACATTAAGGCTGTAGCCCTTTCTCTCTCCTCGGTCCTCTCCAGGAGTTATCTGTGATGAAGCAGGTTCTGCTCAGTATGAGGTCCAGAACGACTGAGTCTCATCCCCTCCTGGATCCTGACGGGGCTGGGACAGGGACAAGGACGGGGGTGTCCTTCAGCAGACCCAAACGCCTCAGCAGAACCACAGAGGAGGATGAGCAGAACCCTCACACACACAGACCCAAACCCACCGTGTTTGTGAGTGTTAACCCTTCACGTACACGCACAGGTTAATACTGCAACACACAACGAACTACACCAACATTTAACTAACCAAATGGCACCCTATTCTCTAGATAGTGCACTACCTTTGACCAGGGCCCTTATAGGGAATAGGGTGCTATTTGTGACTGTTGAAGTCCATATCCTCACCAGTCCCTCCCCAAGTCTCTGACTGCTTCTTGGTGCACGTCATCCAGTTGGTACTAGTATTGGTGTTGTCAACTCTGCCATGTTACTACCAGGACCAAATCTACCAATTTATTATGGTAGCAACTAGCAACCTCCGTATCCAATAGTTATTTTCTTGATTAATACAAATGTCACTGCATCACCACGTGTATTACAAAGGTAACATTTCCCTGGACTACCTCATGTTCTCTCTCTACCAGACAAATAAGGTAACATTTCCCTGGACTACCTCATGTTCTCTCTCTTCCAGACAAATAAAGAAGCCCCTGAATGGTACAGGAAAGTCAAGCTCCAGCCTAAATGACCAATGACCTTACAGGTGGAGCAAATGTGATTTGTGTAGACTCCTTTTATGTACAGTACTATATTGGTAATAGTATATAATCTGTGTTTTATGTACAGTACTATATTGGTAATAGTATATCATATCATCTGTGTTTTATGTACAGTACTATATTGGTAATAGTATATCATATCATCTGTGTTTTATGTACAGTACTATATTGGTAATAGTATATCATCTGTGTTTTATTAACAGTACTATATTGGTAATAGTATATCATATCATCTGTGTTTTATGAACAGTACTATATTGGTAATAGTATATCATATCATCTGTGTTTTATGTACAGTACTATATTGGTAATAGTATATCATATCATCTGTGTTTTATGTACAGTACTATATTGGTAATAGTATATCATCTGTGTTTTATGTACAGTACTATATTGGTAATAGTATGCCCTGGCCCTGGCCCTGACCCTGGCCCTGACCCTGAGAATCACAGCATATACTGTATATTGAATGTAGCCCAGTTGTTGAGTAGGACTAAGAACTTATTATTCAGAAAACACATGCATGACCTGCATCCTTTAAGTGGTTGTGTAACAGAAACTTCTAATGACTTCTGAATCAACGCTGTAGTTTGACTGTTAGTCGTCTAGTAGGGGGACAGCAGCAGTTTGACTGTTAGTTGTCTAGTAGGGGGACAGCAGCAGTTTGACTGTTAGTCGTCTAGTAGAGGGACAGCAGCAGTTTGACTGTTAGTCGTCTAGTAGGGGGACAGCAGCAGTTTGACTGTTAGTTGTCTAGTAGGGGGACAGCAGCAGTTTGACTGTTAGTCGTCTAGTAGAGGGACAGCAGCAGTTTCACTGTTAGTCGTCTAGTAGGGGGACAGCAGCAGTTTGACTGTTAGTCGTCTAGTAGGGGGACAGCAGCAGTTTGACTGTTAGTCGTCTAGTAGAGGGACAGCAGCAGTTTGACTGTTAGTCGTCTAGTAGGGGGACAGCAGCAGTTTGACTGTTAGTTGTCTAGTAGGGGGACAGCAGCAGTTTGACTGTTAGTCGTCTAGTAGAGGGACAGCAGCAGTTTCACTGTTAGTCGTCTAGTAGGGGGACAGCAGCAGTTTGACTGTTAGTCGTCTAGTAGAGGGACAGCAGCAGTTTGACTGTTAGTCGTCTAGTAGGGGGACAGCAGCAGTTTGACTGTTAGTCGTCTAGTAGGGGGACAGCAGCAGTTTGACTGTTAGTCGTCTAGTAGAGGGACAGCAGCAGTTTCACTGTTAGTCGTCTAGTAGAGGGACAGCAGCAGTTTGACTGTTAGTCGTCTAGTAGGGGGACAGCAGCAGTTTGACTGTTAGTCGTCTAGTAGGGGGGCAGCAGCAGTTTGACTGTTAGTCGTCTAGTAGGGGGACAGCAGCAGTTTGACTGTTAGTCGTCTAGTAGAGGGACAGCAGCAGTTTGACTGTTAGTCGTCTAGTAGGGGGACAGCAGCAGTTTGACTGTTAGTCGTCTATTAGAGGGACAGCAGCAGTTTGACTGTTAGTCGTCTAGTAGAGGGACAGCAGCAGTTTGACTGTTAGTCGTCTAGTAGGGGGAGAGCAGCAGTTTGACTGTTAGTCGTCTAGTAGGGGGACAGCAGCAGTTTGACTGTTAGTCGTCTAGTAGGGGGACAGCAGCAGTTTGACTGTTAGTCGTCTAGTAGGGGGACAGCAGCAGTTTGACTGTTATTCGTCTAGTAGAGGGACAGCAGCAGTTTGACTGTTAGTCGTCTAGTAGGGGGACAGCAGCAGTTTGACTGTTAGTCGTCTAGTAGGGGGACAGCAGCAGTTTGACTGTTAGTCGTCTAGTAGAGGGACAGCAGCAGTTTGACTGTTAGTCGTCTAGTAGGGGGACAGCAGCAGTTTGACTGTTAGTCTTCTAGTAGGGGGACAGCAGCAGTTTGACTGTTAGTCGTCTAGTAGGGGGACAGCAGCAGTTTGACTGTTAGTCTTCTAGTAGGGGGACAGCAGCAGTTTGACTGTTAGTCTTCTAGTAGGGGGACAGCAGCAGTTTGACTGTTAGTCTTCTAGTAGAGGGACAGCAGCAGTTTGACTGTTAGTCGTCTAGTAGGGGGACAGCAGCAGTTTGACTGTTAGTCGTCTAGTAGGGGGACAGCAGCAGTTTGACTGTTAGTCGTCTAGTAGGGGGACAGCAGCTCAGGCAGTAGCTCCTCCTCTCCGCTATTAGATTTGTTAGAGTAAGGCAAGAAGGCATTGGCTTTAAAAATAGAAATGTTACGCATACCTTGATCATTTCAGACTCATGTTCTTATCGGTGTCATATTAATGTGTTGAGTCCGTCTGTCCCTCAATTACTTCAATTACTCCTTTCCTTCCTTCCTCCCCTCCCTCCTTCCTTCCTTCCTTCCTTCCCTTCTTCCTTCCCTCCCTCCTTCCTTCCTTCCCCTCCCTCCTTCCTTCCTCCCCTCCCTCCTTCCTTCCTTCTTTCCTTCCTTCCCCTCCCTCCTTCCTTCCTTCCTTCCTCCCCTCCCTCCTTCCTTCCTTCTTTCCTTCCTTCCCCTCCTCCTCTCCTTCCTTCCTGTCTTCCTTCCTTCCTTCCTCCCCCCCTCCCATAACTTACTCTGTGTACTGGAGGTGAATGATCATTTACATCAGTTCCATAACTTACTCTGTATATTATATTTATATTATTCATTTTTGTATTATATAAATATGGTCTGCGCCAGTTGGGAAGCAGCTATGGTTTTAGGGCAACCTCCCTGGTTCACTCCCCTCCCAGACTTAACTCTCTAAAATGTGTGCATGTAAACAGCCCTTTATGTGTATGAAATATCCATGATTTGTGCTGGGGGCTGTTGGTCTAGTGGCGTTAGTGCTCACATGCCCCTCATACGTTCCATCACCCTGGGCTCCATCACCCTGGGCTCCATCACCCTGGGCTCCATCACCCTGGGCTCCATCACCCTGGGCTCCATCACCCTGGGTTCCATCACCCTGGGCTGCCACTCACTTTCTGAACTAGTTCTAGTTTTGCCAATGAAACTTGAAAATACCTGAAATATGTCTGATGTAAACTTCTGACAGGAATCATTCAGAATATGAATATTTAAAGGGATTGTTTATCTGTCAGCCCTGAAAATAAACTAGTCACATTCCAAAAAATATACATGTGATAAATAATAATGATTTTATTTGGTGATTATAGAAAATATTAATGAAGCACTATATGGACCCCTGTGAAATGATGCAGGTGAAGCTTGAGAACATGAGGTTAATCAGCATTCCTAGTGTGTGTAACCTAGCTTTAGGAGGGAAGCCCTTTATGAAGGGTCTCAGTTCTGGGGAGCTGTTTACCGTTTCAAGGTGTAGGAGTTCTGTTCTGTCTTGGTTGGCCACGCCCTGACCCTTTTTGAAACATACATAACCGAGTGAACCTGCCTTGCTTCCGCCCATCCCATGAGTTGACAAGGATAGAAAACAGCAGAAGCTGTGAACTATCCCAACAGGCTCCAGTCCTACCGAACTAGACCAGACACAGCATTGAATACATCGCTACAGTCAGTCCTCTCATGCACCGTCCCGTTTCATCTGTCGCCTCTGACGGTATTGTTATTTGATTATTATTGCGGCCGCTCGCACCTTGTTATTCCGAGGAGTAAATCTATATGGCCGCGACGCTGATAACGATGAGCGCCGGGACCGGGCCAGGGCAGGACGAGATGTTCTACACCCTGCTCAAGCCCATGCTGTCGGAAGGCTTCCCGGCCGAGGAGTCGGCTCTGTTCGGCTTCGATACCAAGACCGCACTGACGGAAAGGAGAGGACAGAATGAATACCCACAGCAGGTAATGTATCTTCAGCCAGTGCTGTGATTTCTCCCCGATCAGGGTATTATTGTGCTCAGAATGGGCGAGGCTGGTAGCATGCTGCAGGCACTAGGCTGTCTGGTTTTCTGTGATAGGGATTCTGTAGTATTATCAAATGTTGAGGAGATTGGCGCTTTAATTGTGCGTAATAATGTTTCCTGGTTTGTTTTGGTCATAAGCATTTTATCATTCGATGCTTAGGTCTATGGGTCGGGACACCGCAGGAAGATGTCATGATTGCCCAATGTATGGGAACCAGAGACATAGCAAGACGCATTTAGCGCATGGCTCATTGGAACTGGTAGGACAGGCAGATATGCCAGACAGTGCCAGTTGCTCACACGAGCACAATTGGTTTCTTGGCTACCATTCACATCAACAACTGACTCCGTCCGACTCCTCTACTCTCTTACGCACCGTGCGGGTCCGGACCAACCCAACCCAATAGGTTGAAACGTCCCAGTAATGTCGACAGACAGCCCGACCGCCATAATCAGAAAACCTGTCAGATATACATGACCAGTTAACAGCTGGCCGATCTAAAGGACAGAAATAGAATAGCTTTCCTTCAGCCAGTAAGCCACTGCGTAAAGACAGGACAGAGCAGTTTATTTGCGTTTTCTTCCCAATGTCCAGTAAACATTCCCTGATTAGTTGGATGATCTTTAGTTATATATGTGCACCTTAGGGTTTATTATGGTCTGTTTATTCCTGAGCAGAGGGAATGGAGAGAGTCCGGTTCATTCCTTCATTATGACCACCTGTCAGTAGCCATCTGTCCCAAATGGCACCCTATTCCCTACGTAGTGCACTACTTTTGACCAAAGCCCTATGGGTGCCGTTTGGGATGGAGATAGTGCCTGTTTAAAGCCCTCTGGTCTGGTCTGGTTGGTATGAGTGCACTTTACAGCTGAGGTGGGAATGTGGCAGCAGCTCACTGAAGGCTACTTGATAAATGTTTGACTGGTGACTCTCTCTCTCTGTCTGTCCTATCAAACATTACTACCGGACTCCTCATCCGACTGGCCACGGCTTAGTTTCAGCATGACAGAGTCAAACACTGGCTACTGAACTGAACTCTTCAATGGACTATACATATGTAGCATCTTAATTTATATCTTAACTATTTTGTTGCTGAGAATTTCCCTGCACCAAAAACCCATACTAACACACAATTATATTAACAGTATTGCACTTTTCATGTAGTCTACTTTTGGCTAGCTAATAGCTTACCCACCGACCAAGTAACATGGACTAAACATTCAGATCCTGTTGCTGCAGGATTACTTTTCTTTGACAATATAGGTCAAATTAAGATCCTACATCTGTATGAGGCTTGAAATGATAGATGAAGATGAATTAAATGACTGCGTATGGATGGAGATGGATGGATGGAGATGGATGGATGGAGATGGATGGATGGAGATGGATGGATGGAGATGGATGGAGATGGATGTAGATGGATGTAGATATGGATGGAGATGGATGGATGTAGATGGAGATGGATGTAGATGGATGGATGGGGATGGATGGGGATGGATGTGGATGGATGTGGATGAATACCGTAACATATCCTTACTATCCAAAATACAGCTGTTGATGATTCTGATTTCATCACTTGATGATCAAAGTTGGAAGCAAAAGTCGATTAAAGGCTTGTTTTACCATGAAGTTTCTTAAAACCAAGTGAAAACGCTAGAACCCTTCTAGAACATACCATTTACATCCAAAATAGTGAACCAACCTTGAAGTCTGTCTGTTTTCTCTCTCTCCTCAGGCAGGGACGTGTGAGCTGGATGAGTACCTCTCCCCCCAGACCCTGCTCCTGATGCCTCCTCCTGACCCTCCAGAGCAGAAGACGTTTCGGCGGGGCAGTGCCTCTGTGGTGGATCACTTCTTTGAAGACGACCAGGGTGGATCTCCTTACAGCATCAATATGAACGTCTTCCTACCCGACCTGGCCTACCTGAGGATGGGCTTGTGTCGGCCGGCACGCCCATGGCCTGGGGGTAACGGTGGAGGCATGGGCCAGCAGGTCAAAACAGAGCCACCTGCCTCCTCTCCCTTCACCCATCCTCACCCTCACTGCCCCAGCAACAGCATCAACCTTTCCACGGTAACGTCAGTGTCTTCTTCTTCATTACCAGAGTTCACTAGTGTGTTCAGCCCGTCAGGCGGGGGTGACCCGACCTCGGACACCGTGGCAACGGGTGGTTCTGTTTACGTGAAGGAGGAGCTGGGGTCATTCGATCTGCCTCATGACGACTCTTTGTTCCAGCTGCTCTCCGCAGAGCTGGACTCCGCCCCTCTCGTACCTCTGCATCACCACCACGGCAACGATGCTGATCTCCGGGCGGGGCAGCAGCAGCATCACAGGGGTTCCGGTCCCTCGTCCATCATGCACACCTTCCACGACCTACACTTAGCCATCCAGGCCCAGCAACAACAACAGACTGCCAAGTCAAGCTACTGTGGTGGGCTGCACAGTGTGGGAGGGGCCTACCCTCACTTCCTCCAGCAGCCACAGCACCATCAGGCCAAGGTCCCCTACCTGCCCCCCTCCCCCCCCAGCTCCGAGCCCAGCTCCCCAGACCGTCAGAAGGACCTCCTTCAGAACCTCTCCCCTCCCCCCTCATACGCCGCCACTATCGCCTCCAAGCTGGGAGTCAGCGTCTCCCTCACCGGTGTGGCTCGGGCCCCAGCCTCAAGTTTAACTCAAGCCCCAGGCTCCGGCCCAGCTCCAAGCCTGAACCAGTCCATGCCAGTCCGCTACAACCGCAGGACCAACCCAGACCTGGAGAAGAGGAGGATACACCACTGTGACTTCCCAGGTCAGGACTTATCCCTCCCACCCACGGGTTATACTGTTTCATTACTATGTCAGGACTTATCCCTCCCTCCCTCCCTCCCATGGGTTATACTGTTTCATTACTATGTCAGGACTTATCCCTCCCTCCCTCCCTCCCATGGGTTATACTGTTTCATTACTATGTCAGGACTTATCCCTCCCTCCCTCCCTCCCATGGGTTATACTGTTTCAATACTATGTCAGGACTTATCCCTCCCTCCCTCCCTCCCTCCCTCCCATGGGTTATACTGTTTCATTACTATGTCAGGACTTATCCCTCCCTCCCTCCCTCCCTCCCATGGGTTATACTGTTTCATTACTATGTCAGGACTTATCCCTCCCTCCCTCCCTCCCATGGGTTATACTGTTTCATTACTATGTCAGGACTTATCCCTCCCTCCCTCCCTCCCTCCCTCCCTCCCATGGGTTATACTGTTTCATTACTATGTCAGGACTTATCCCTCCCTCCCTCCCTCCCTCCCATGGGTTATACTGTTTCATTACTATGTCAGGACTTATCCCTCCCTCCCTCCCTCCCATGGGTTATACTGTTTCATTACTATGTCAGGACTTATCCCTCCCTCCCTCCCTCCCTCCCTCCCATGGGTTATACTGTTTCATTACTATGTCAGGACTTATCCCTCCCTCCCTCCCTCCCATGGGTTATACTGTTTCATTACTATGTCAGGACTTATCCCTCCCTCCCTCCCTCCCTCTCATGGGTTATACTGTTTCATTACTATGTCAGGACTTATCCCTCCCTCCCTCCCTCCCATAGGTTATACTGTTTCATTACTATGTCAGGACTTATCCCTCCCTCCCTCCCATAGGTTATACTGTTTCATTACTATGTCAGGACTTATCCCTCCCTCCCACCCACGGGTTATTCTGTTTCATTACTATGTCAGGACTTATCCCTCCCTCCCTCCCTCCCATGGGTTATACTGTTTCATTACTATGTCAGGACTTATCCCTCCCTCCCTCCCTCCCATGGGTTATACTGTTTCAATACTATGTCAGGACGTATCCCTCCCTCCCTCCCTCCCATGGGTTATACTGTTTCATTACTATGTCAGGACTTATCCCTCCCTCCCTCCCTCCCTCCCTCCCTCCCATGGGTTATACTGTTTCATTACTATGTCAGGACTTATCCCTCCCTCCCTCCCTCCCATGGGTTATACTGTTTCATTACTATGTCAGGACTTATCCCTCCCTCCCTCCCTCCCATGGGTTATACTGTTTCATTACTATGTCAGGACTTATCCCTCCCTCCCTCCCTCCCATAGGTTATACTGTTTCATTACTATGTCAGGACTTATCCCTCCCTCCCTCCCATAGGTTATACTGTTTCATTACTATGTCAGGACTTATCCCTCCCTCCCACCCACGGGTTATTCTGTTTCATTACTATGTCAGGACTTATCCCTCCCTCCCATGGGTTATACTGTTTCATTACTATTTCAGGACTTATCCCTCCCTCCCTCCCATGGGTTATACTGTTTCATTACTATGTCAGGACTTATCCCTCCCTCCCTCCCTCCCTCCCATGGGTTATACTGTTTCATTACTATGTCAGGACTTATCCCTCCCTCCCACCCACGGGTTATTCTGTTTCATTACTATGTCAGGACTTATCCCTCCCTCCCATGGGTTATACTGTTTCATTACTATTTCAGGACTTATCCCTCCCTCCCTCCCATGGGTTATACTGTTTCATTACTATGTCAGGACTTATCCCTCCCTCCCTCCCTCCCACCCATGGGTTATACTGTTTCATTACTATGTCAGGACTTATCCCTCCCTCCCTCCCTCCCATAGGTTATACTGTTTCATTACTATGTCAGGACTTATCCCTCCCTCCCTCCCTCCCATGGGTTATACTGTTTCATTACTATGTCAGGACTTATCCCTCCCTCCCTCCCTCCCATAGGTTATACTGTTTCATTACTATGTCAGGACTTATCCCTCCCTCCCTCCCATAGGTTATACTGTTTCATTACTATGTCAGGACTTATCCCTCCCTCCCACCCACGGGTTATTCTGTTTCATTACTATGTCAGGACTTATCCCTCCCTCCCATGGGTTATACTGTTTCATTACTATTTCAGGACTTATCCCTCCCTCCCTCCCATGGGTTATACTGTTTCATTACTATGTCAGGACTTATCCCTCCCTCCCTCCCTCCCTCCCATGGGTTATACTGTTTCATTACTATTTCAGGACTTATCCCTCCCTCCCTCCCATGGGTTATACTCTTTCATTACTATTTCAGGACTTATCCCTCCCTCCCTCCCATGGGTTATACTCTTTCATTACTATTTCAGGACTTATCCCTCCCTCCCTCCCTCCCTCCCTCCCTCCCATGGGTTATACTCTTTCATTACTATTTCAGGACTTATCCCTCCCTCCCTCCCTCCCATGGGTTATACAGTTTCATTATGATGTTAGGACCTATCCCTCCCTCCCACGGGTTAGTGTCTGTAGGTCTTTAGTGTCCTGTGTTATGGGTGGTGGTCTGATTAGGTCAGTGTCTGTAGGTCTATAGTGTCCTGTGTTATGGGTGGTGGTCTGATTAGGTCAGTGTCTGTAGGTCTATAGTGTCCTGTGTTATGGGTGGTGGTCTGATTAGGTCAGTGTCTGTAGGTCTACAATTATATTAACAGTATTGCACTTTTCATGTAGTCTACTTTTGGCTAGCTAATAGCTTACCCACCGACCAAGTAACATGGACTAAACATTCAGATCCTGTTGCTGCAGGATTACTTTTCTTTGACAATATAGGTCAAATTAAGATCCTACATCTGTATGAGGCTTGAAATGATAGATGAAGATGAATTAAATGACTGCGTATGGATGGAGATGGATGGAGATGGATGGATGGAGATGGATGGATGGAGATGGATGGATGGATGGAGATGGATGGATGGAGATGGATGGATGGAGATGGATGGAGATGGATGTAGATGGATGTAGATATGGATGGAGATGGATGGATGTCTATAGTGTCCTGTGTTATGGGTGGTGGTCTGATTAGGTCAGTGTCTGTAGGTCTATAGTGTCCTGTGTTATGGGTGGTGGTCTGATTAGGTCAGTGTCTGTAGGTCTATAGTGTCCTGTGTTATGGGTGGTGGTCTGATTAGGTCAGTGTCTGTAGGTCTATAGTGTCCTGTGTTATGGGTGGTGGTCTGATTAGGTCAGTGTCTGTAGGTCTATAGTGTCCTGTGTTATGGGTGGTGGTCTGATTAGGTCAGTGTCTGTAGGTCTATAGTGTCCTGTGTTATGGGTGGTGGTCTGATTAGGTCAGTGTCTGTAGGTCTAGTGTCCTGTGTTATGGGTGGTGGTCTGATTAGGTGACTCTAGTAGACATTACTATTCTGTGTGTTTCCTCTGAATGATGTGATGTTGAATAATTCAGTAGTTGACAGCAGGCTTTTAGCCAGTTCTAGACTGTGTCCTATATGGCACCCTATATAGTGCACTAATTGTAACCAGAATCCTTGTCATTTTGGATACAACCCAGCTCCAGAGATCTGTCAGAGAAACACAGGACATGGACTACCAAGACACAGTTTTGGTTGCATCAAACTGACAGTGTATCACAGCACAGAAACACACAGTCAGTTCCTCTTGGCCTGATATAATGCTAACATACTCCTACTTGTTGGCAGAACGTCCTCTCTAATGTCAGACGGCCTCTGGCTCTGGGAATGGAAGGTTTCTAAACTCCTCAGCATGTATTGACTGGCCTTTTTAAATGGTAGCAGAACCCATTGAGATGGTATTGTAGAACAGATATATAGTATTGTAGAACAGATATATAGTATTGTAGAACAGATATATAGTATTGTAGAACAGATATATAGTATTGTAGAACAGATATATAGTATTGTAGAACAGATATATAGTATTGTAGAACAGATATATAGTATTGTAGAACAGATATATAGTATTGTAGAACAGATGGATAGTATTGTAGAACAGATAGATGGTATTGTAGAACAGATAGATGGTATTGTAGAACAGATGGATAGTATTGTAGAACAGATGGATAGTATTGTAGAACAGATGGATAGTATTGTAGAACAGATAGATGGTATTGTAGAACAGATATATAGTATTGTAGAACAGATAGATAGTATTGTAGAACAGATAGATGGTATTGTAGAACAGATGGATAGTATTGTAGAACAGATGGATAGTATTGTAGAACAGATGGATAGTATTGTAGAACAGATGGATAGTATTGTAGAACAGATATATAGTATTGTAGAACAGATGGATAGTATTGTAGAACAGATGGATAGTATTGTAGAACAGATGGATAGTATTGTAGAACAGATGGATGGTATTGTAGAACATAGAGATGGTATTGTAGAACAGATATATAGTATTGTAGAACATAGAGATAGTATTGTAGAACAGATATATAGTATTGTAGAACATAGAGATAGTATTGTAGAACAGACATATAGTATTGTAGAACATAGAGATGGAATTGTAGAACAGATATATAGTATTGTAGAACAGATATATAGTATTGCAGAACAGATATATAGTATTGTAGAACAGATAGATGGTATTGTAGAACAGATAGATGGTATTGTAGAACAGATATATAGTATTGTAGAACAGATGGATAGTATTGTAGAACAGATGGATAGTATTGTAGAACAGATGGATAGTATTGTAGAACAGATGGATAGTATTGTAGAACATAGAGATGGTATTGTAGAACAGATGGATAGTATTGTAGAACATAGAGATGGTATTGTAGAACAGATGGATAGTATTGTAGAACAGATGGATAGTATTGTAGAACAGATGGATAGTATTGTAGAACAGATGGATAGTATTGTAGAACATAGAGATGGTATTGTAGAACAGATGGATAGTATTGTAGAACATAGAGATTGGATTGTAGAACAGATACAGTGGGGAGAACAAGTATTTGATACACTGCCGATTTTGCAGGTTTTCCTACTTACAAAGCATGTAGAGGTCTGTAATTTTTATCATAGGTACTCTTCAACTGAGAGAGACGGAATCTAAAACAAAAATCCAGAAAATCACATTGTATGATTTTTAAATAATTAATTTGTATTTTATTGCATGACATAAGTATTTGATCACCTACCAACCAGTAAGAATTCCGGCTCTCACAGACCTGTTAGTTTTTCTTTAAGAAGCCCTCCTGTTCTCCACTCATGACCTGTATTAACTGCACCTGTTTGATCTCGTTACCTGTATAAAAGACACCTGTCCACACACTCAATCAAACAGACTCCAACCTCTCCACAATGGCCAAGACCAGAGAGCTGTGTAAGGACATCAGGGATACAATTGTAGACCTGCACAAGGCTGGGATGGGCTACAGGACAATAGGCAAGCAGCTTGGTGAGAAGGCAACAACTGTTGGCGCAATTATTAGAAAATGGAAGAAGTTCAAGATGACGGTCAATCTCCCTCGGTCTGGGGCACCATGCAAGATCTCACCTCGTGGGGCATCAATAATCATGAAGAAGGTGAGGGATCAGCCCAGAACTACACGGCAGGACCTGGTCAATGACCTGAAGAGAGCTGGGACCACAGTCTCAAAGAAAACCATTAGTAACACACTACGCCGTCATAGATTAAAATCCTGCAGCGCACGCAAGGTCCCCCTGCTCAAGCCAGCGCATGTCCAGGCCCGTCTGAAGTTTGCCAATGACCATCTGGATGATCCAGAGGAGGAATGGGAGAAGGTCATGTGGTCTGATGAGACAAAAATAGAGCTTTTTGGTCTAAACTCCACTCGCCGTGTTTGGAGGAAGAAGAAGGATGAGTACAACCCCAAGAACACCATCCCAACCGTGAAGCATGGAGGTGGAAACATCATTCTTTGGGGATGCTTTTCTGCAAAGGGGACAGGACGACTGCACCGTATTGAGGGGAGGATGGATGAGGTCATGTATCGCGAGATCTTGGCCAACAACCTCCTTCCCTCAGTAAGAGCATGAAAGATGGGTCGTGGCTGGGTCTTCCAGCATGACAACGACCCGAAACACACAGCCAGGGCAACTAAGGAGTGGCTCCGTAAGAAGCATCTCAAGGTCCTGGAGTGGCCTAGCCAGTCTCCAGACCTGAACCCAATAGAAAATCTTTGGAGGGAGCTGAAAGTCCGTATTTCCCAGCGACAGCCCTGAAACCTGAAGGATCTGTATGGAGGAGTGGGCCAAAATCCCTGCTTCAGTGTGTGCAAACCTGGTCAAGAACTACAGGAAACGTATGATCTCTGTAATTGCAAACAAAGGTTTCTGTACCAAATATTAAGTTCTGTTTTTCTGATGTATCAAATACTTATGTCATGCAATAGAATGCAAATTAATTATTTAAATATCATACAATGTGATTTTCTGGATTTTTGTTTTAGATTCCGTCTCTCACAGTTGAAGTGTACCTATGATAAGAATTACAGACTTCTACATGCTTTGTAAGTGGGAAAACCTGCAAAATCGGCAGTGTATCAAATACTTGTTCTCCCCACTGTATATAGTATTGTAGAACATAGAGATAGTATTGTAGAACATAGAGATAGTATTGTAGAACATAGAGATGGTATTGTAGAACAGATATATAGTATTGTAGATCAGATATATAGTATTGTAGAACAGAGATGGTATTGTAGAACAGATATATAGTATTGTAGAACAGATACAGTGGGGAGAACAAGTATTTGATACACTGCCGATTTTGCAGGTTTTCCTACTTACAAAGCATGTAGAGGTCTGTAATTTTTATCATAGGTACACTTCAACTGTGAGTGACGGAATCTAAAACAAAAATCCAGAAAATCACATTGTACGATTTTTAAATAATTAATTTGCATTTTATTGCATGACATAAGTATTTGATCACCTACCAACCAGTAAGAATTCCGGCTCTCACAGACCTGTTAGTTTTTCTTTAAGAAGCCCTCCTGTTCTCCACTCATTACCTGTATTAACTGCACCTGTTTGAACTCGTTACCTGTATAAAAGACACCTGTCCACACACTCAATCAAACAGACTCCAACCTCTCCACAATGGCCAAGACCAGAGAGCTGTGTAAGGACATCAGGGATAAAATTGTAGACCTGCACAAGGCTGGGATGGGCTACAGGACAATAGGCAAGCAGCTTGGTGAGAAAGCAACAACTGTTGGCGCAATTATTAGAAAATGGAAGAAGTTCAAGATGACGGTCAATCTCCCTCGGTCTGGGGCACCATGCAAGATCTCACCTCGTGGGGCATCAATGATCATGAGGAAAGTGAGGGATCAGCCCAGAACTACACGGCAGGACCTGGTCAATGACCTGAAGAGAGCTGGGACCACAGTCTCAAAGAAAACCATTAGTAACACACTACGCCGTCATAGATTAAAATCCTGCAGCGCACGCAAGGTCCCCCTGCTCAAGCCAGCGCATGTCCAGGCCCGTCTGAAGTTTGCCAATGACCATCTGGATGATCCAGAGGAGGAATGGGAGAAGGTCATGTGGTCTGATGAGACAAAAATAGAGCTTTTTGGTCTAAACTCCACTCGCCGTGTTTGGAGGAAGAAGAAGGATGAGTACAACCCCAAGAACACCATCCCAACCGTGAAGCATGGAGGTGGAAACATCATTCTTTGGGGATGCTTTTCTGCAAAGGGGACAGGACGACTGCACCGTATTGAGGGGAGGATGGATGAGGTCATGTATCGCGAGATCTTGGCCAACAACCTCCTTCCCTCAGTAAGAGCATTGAAGATGGGTCGTGGCTGGGTCTTCCAGCATGACAACGACCCGAAACACACAGCCAGGGCAACTAAGGAGTGGCTCCGTAAGAAGCATCTCAAGGTCCTTGAGTGGCCTAGCCAGTCTCCAGACCTGAACCCAATAGAAAATCTTTGGAGGGAGCTGAAAGTCCGTATTGCCCAGAGACAGCCCCGAAACCTGAAGGATCTGTATGGAGGAGTGGGCCAAAATCCCTGCTGCAGTGTGTGAAAACCTGGTCAAGAACTACAGGAAACGTATGATCTCTGTAATTGCAAACAAAGGTTTCTGTACCAAATATAAAGTTCTGCTTTTCTGATGTATCAAATACTTATGTCATGCAATAAAATGCAAATTAATTACTTAAAAATCATACAATGTGATTTTCTGGATTTTTGTTTTAGATTCCGTCACTCACAGTTGAAGAGTACCTATGATAAAAATTACAGACTTCTACATGCTTTGTAAGTGGGAAAACCTGCAAAATCGGCAGTGTATCAAATACTTGTTCTCCCCACTGTAGATGGTATTATAGAACAGATATATAATATTGTAGAACATAGAGATAGTATTGTAGAACAGATATATAGTATTGTAGAACATAGAGATGGTATTGTAGAACAGATATATAGTATTGTAGAACAGATGGATAGTATTGTGGAACAGATATATACAGCGGGTGAAATAAGTATTGAACACGTCACCATTTTTCTCAGTAAATATATTTCCAAAGGTGCTATTGACATGAAATTTTCACCAGATGTTGGTAACAACCCAAGTAATCCATACATACAAAGAAACCAAAACAAATAAATTAAGTTATGTGTAATAATGTGAAATGACACAGGGAAAAAGTATTGAACACATGAAGAAAGGGAGGTGCAAAAAGGCATGGAAAGCCAAGACAACAGCTGAAAACTATCAGTAATTAAAAAGCAATCCAGCCCCCTGTCAGTGCAAATTAATATCAGCTGGTTCAGTCCCAACGGATGGCCTAAAAAAAGGTCTCATTGCCAAGGTGTCACACAAGACACATCTCATGATGGGTAAAAGCAAAGAGCTGTCTCAAGACCTTCACAACCTAATTGTTGCAAAACATAATGATGGCATTGGTTGTAGGTGCATTTCTAAGCTTCTGAATGTTCCAGTGAGCACTGTTGGGGCCATAATACGGAAGTGGAAAGACAATCATTTCACCATAAATTTGCCTCGACCAGGTGCTCCTCGCAAGATTTCTGACAGAGGAGTGAAAAGAATAATCAGAAGAGTTGTCCAAGAGCCAAGGACCACTTGTGGAGAGCTTCAAAAAGACTCTCTCAAAAAAAACAGTAAGTAATGCACTCCACCGCCATGGCCTGTATGCACACTCACCACGCAAGACTCCATTGCTGGAAAAAAAAGCATGTTGAAGCTCGTTTAAAGTTTGCTGCACAACATTTGGAAAAGCCAGTGAAATACTGGGAGAATATAGTGTGGTCAGATGAGAGCAAAATTGAACTGTTTGGATGTCATAATACACACCATGTTTGGAGGAGAAATGGCACTGCACATCACCCTAAAAACACCATACCAACAGTGAAGTTTGGAGGTGGGAACATCATGGTGTGGGGCTGCTTTTCAGCAAATGGTACTGGCAAACTTCACATAATTGAAGGAAGGATGAATGGGCAAATTTACCGAGACATTCTTGACAAAAATCTGCTGCCATCTACCAGGATGATGAAGATGAAACGAGGGTGGACATTTCAGCAAGACAATGATCCCAAACACACAGCCAAGGAAACTCTCAATTGGTTTCAAAGAAAGAAAATAAAGCTGCTAGAATGGCCCAGCCAATCGCCTGACTTAAATCCCATTGAAAATCTATGGAAAGAACTGAAGATCAAGATTCATAGAAGACTGTTTGTGTGGAAGAATGGGCCAACATCACACCAGAGCAATGCATGCGACTAGTTTCTCCATACAGGAGGCATCTTGAAGCTGTCATTACCAATAAAGGCTTTTGTACAAAGTATTAAATAAATATCAGTAAGTGTGTTCAATACTTTTTCCCTGTGTCATTTCACATTATTACACATCACTTAATTTCTGAACTTATTTGTTTTGGTTTCTTTGTATTTATGGATTACTTGGGTTGTTACCAACATCTGGTGAAAATGTCATGTCAATAGCACCTTAGGAAATATATTTACTGAGAATAATGGTGACATGTTCAATACTTATTTCACCCGCTGTAGTATTGTAGAACAGGTATATAGTATTGTAGAACAGATACAGATATATATAGTATTGTAGAACAGATAGATGGTATTGTAGAACATAGAGATGGTATTGTAGAACAGATATATTGTATTGTAGAACAGATATATAATATTGTAGAACAGTTATATAGTATTGTAGAACAGAGAGATGGTATTGTAGAACAGATATATAGTATTGTAGAACAGATATATATAGTATTGTAGAACAGAGAGATGGTATTGTAGAACAGATATATAGTATTGTAGAACATAGAGATGGTATTGTAGAACAGATAGATAGTATTGTAGAACAGATATATAGTATTGTAGAACAGATAGATGGTATTGTAGAACAGATATATAATATTGTAGAACAGATATATAGTATTGTAGAACAGATAGATAGTAT
>JAKYLM010000079.1:415744-526238 GCA_023634145.1 Thymallus thymallus
GCAAACTTCAGACGGGCCTGGACATGCGCTGGGTTGAGCAGGGGGACCTTGCGTGCGCTGCAGGATTTTAATCCATGATGGCGTAGTGTGTTACTAATGGTTTTCTTTGAGACTGGGGTCCCAGCTCTCTTCAGGTCATTGACCAGGTCCTGCCGTGTAGTTCTGGGCTGTAGTTCTGGGTCTGTGAGAGACGGAATTCTTACTGGTTGGTAGGCGATCAAATACTTATGTCATGCAATAAAATGCAAATTAATTATTTAAAAATCATACAATGTGATTTTCTGGATTTTTGTTTTAGATTCCGTCTCTCACAGTTGAAGAGTACCTATGATAAAAATTACAGACCTCTACATGCTTTGTAAGTAGGAAAACCTGCAAAATCGACAGTGTATCAAATACTTGTTCTCCCCACTGTATGTATGAATATGTGTATATATACAGTACGTGTGTGCTTTATTGGCATGACGTAACAATGTACATATTGCCAAAGCTTACTTTGGAGATTTACAATATTAACATAATAATGAATATTTAATATTAACATAATAATAATCAATATTATCAACGGGTCAAAATAACCCTACATTGACCAATAGCAATAAGCACAGAATACATGTGAGGCTTTGTGTTTCACAATAAGTCATGTGGTTTTGTTTTGACTGTGTTGTAATTTGGTTGATTCTGATTGATTGGATGTTCTGGTCCTGAGGCTTCAGTGTGTTAGTAGAACAGGTTAGTGAACTCAGCCCCAGGACCAGCTGGATGAGGGGACTCTGTTCTTCAGTGTGTTAGTAGAACAGGTTAGTGAACTCAGCCCCAGGACCAGCTGGATGAGGGGACTCTGTTCTTCAGTGTGTTAGTAGAACAGGTTAGTGAACTCAGCCCCAGGACCAGCTGGATGAGGGGACTCTGTTCTTCAGTGTGTTTAGTAGAACAGGTTAGTGAACTCAGCCCCAGGGCCAGCTGGATGAGGGGACTCTGTTCTTCAGTGTGTTAGTAGAACAGGTTAGTGAACTCAGCCCCAGGACCAGCTGGATGAGGGGACTCTGTTCTTCAGTGTGTTAGTAGAACAGGTTAGTGAACTCAGCCCCAGGACCAGCTGGATGAGGGGACTCTGTTCTTCAGTGTGTTAGTAGAACAGGTTAGTGAACTCAGCCCCAGGACCAGCTGGATGAGGGGACTCTGTTCTTCAGTGTGTTAGTAGAACAGGTTAGTGAACTCAGCCCCAGGACCAGCTGGATGAGGAGACTCTGTTCTTCAGTGTGTTTAGTAGAACAGGTTAGTGAACTCAGCCCCAGGACCAGCTGGATGAGGGGACTCTGTTCTTCAGTGTGTTAGTAGAACAGGTTAGTGAACTCAGCCCCAGGACCAGCTGGATGAGGGGACTCTGTTCTTCAGTGTGTTAGTAGAACAGGTTAGTGAACTCAGCCCCAGGACCAGCTGGATGAGGGGACTCTGTTCTTCAGTGTGTTAGTAGAACAGGTTAGTGAACTCAGCCCCAGGACCAGCTGGATGAGGGGACTCTGTTCTTCAGTGTGTTAGTAGAACAGGTTAGTGAACTCAGCCCCAGGACCAGCTGGATGAGGGGACTCTGTTCTTCAGTGTGTTAGTAGAACAGGTTAGTGAACTCAGCCCCAGGGCCAGCTGGATGAGGGGACTCTGTTCTTCAGTGTGTTAGTAGAACAGGTTAGTGAACTCAGCCCCAGGGCCAGCTGGATGAGGGGACTCTGTTCTTCAGTGTGTTAGTAGAACAGGTTAGTGAACTCAGCCCCAGGGCCAGCTGGATGAGGGGACTCTGTTCTTCAGTGTGTTAGTAGAACAGGTTAGTGAACTCAGCCCCAGGACCAGCTGGATGAGGGGACTCTGTTCTTCAGTGTGTTAGTAGAACAGGTTAGTGAACTCAGCCCCAGGACCAGCTGAATGAGGGGACTCTGTTCTTCAGTGTGTTAGTAGAACAGGTTAGTGAACTCAGCCCCAGGACCAGCTGGATGAGGGGACTCTGTTCTTCAGTGTGTTAGTAGAACAGGTTAGTGAACTCAGCCCCAGGACCAGCTGGATGAGGGGACTCTGTTCTTCAGTGTGTTAGTAGAACAGGTTAGTGAACTCAGCCCCAGGACCAGCTGGATGAGGGGACTCTGTTCTTCAGTGTGTTAGTAGAACCAGCTGGGTGTGTGTGTGTGTGTGAGTGAGAGATTCCTCAGTGTTTTTCTGTCCCCACCTCTAGATGGTTAACACTACTTTGTTTGACAGAGTCTGTCTTTTCATGTTTGTTATGGTTCCGTAACGGTTTGGTATCTTTTCAGGGAGAGGATCATTTTGTATTTTCTGTCTGCTGTTGTACCTGTGGTGGTGTGTCACACGTCTGGTAGAACAGGCTTTGTGGCTTTGGGAAGCAGAGAGAACCACTCTAACCACTAGTCATTACACTGCTAACAGCCTACATTAACATGTTTCATGTGGCCAGATTGTTCGCTCATAGAGACTGGTAGTAATGTTGGGTAACATCTTGGAGAGTATGTGAACTGGACCTTTTGATTGGTCCACTTGAGTTTGCTTTTGTTGCTATGGCAGCTAGAGAGACGTTTACTATGGACAAACTCTTTCACCATTGGAAGTGTTTTTGCTGTCAGTCATCTTAACATTCTCTCTCTCTCTCTCTCTCTCTCTCTCTCTCTCTCTCTCTCGCTCTCTCTAGGTGAGAAGCCGTACAGGTGTTCGTGGGAGGGGTGTGACTGGCGTTTCGCCCGCTCTGATGAGTTAACCCGTCACTTCAGGAAACACACAGGAGCCAAACCGTTCCAATGCTTTGTCTGTTCCCGCTCCTTCTCTCGATCTGACCACCTAGCCCTGCACATGAAGCGGCACCAGACCTAACACACGCTCTGTACGCGCAGACACACTCACACTCAAAACACCGCTAACTTCAATCACAAATACACGCACTTAAACCAGGAAACGTTAAACATTACAGTGGTACACAACCACTTTTCTGGAGTATGCCTTGTAGTCTAGACCAGTGGCTCCCAAACTGTGGGCTGGGATCCAGTTGTGGTAGGTGGTATATTTTCTTTCAGTGTAGACTTTTAAACGACTGAAACCAAATGAAAAGTATCTAGAAAGATAATGGTGTATATATTGTAATAATATCTATAAGGTAGACAGTCTGACCTTCTATTGAGTTTGTTAGAATGTTTTAGCAGAAGAACACTGCATTAGCAATGTCAGCCATGTCTTTCCCAGACAGAACTCAGCCATGTCTTTCCCAGACAGAACTCAGCCATGTCTTTCCCAGACAGAACTCAGCCATGTCTTTCCCAGACAGAACTCAGCCATGTCTTTCCCAGACAGAACTCAGCCATGTCTTTCCCAGACACAACTCAGCCCACTGCCATGGCCCTGTCACACCCCCCACCTAAGCCCCTTTCTGATCCAGAAAAACCCTGCATTGTCACAAATAATTTCAGAATTGTAAAGTACATTTCTTAACAGTGGGCACAAAGGCTCATACTTCAATGTGCATCAGCTAAATGCTTTGAAGAAGGAAGTATTATGAATCTCTTTTTTATTTGGTCCTTACGGTGGGTCGCGACTGTGAAGACTCCTCAATTGGTGGATCAAGAACCTACAAGGTTTGGGAACCCCTGGTTTAGACTACAGTATAACTTATCTAGGGTTCTGAAACTGTTGTTGAACTATTGATGTCTTCATGTTCTGTGTTATGGCAATCATCTCACATGTTTGGTTATGTGTATATGGAACTGCAGTACCAGAACTGTTCCTCACCAATCCTTTCATTTGCACTTAAATGGTTTTGACTGGAAGATGACATCTGTTAGTTTCCTAAAACACAGCACTGGAAGAGTAATAATCCTCGTTGCCTGCGTCCCAAATGGCTCCCTATACTATATGGGGAAGAATGTATTATCTTCTCTCTAGATGGAGGGAGAGGCCATCAAATATGTGATTAATTATTTCAACCAAAGGAGATGAGGTTAAGACTGGGAGCTGAGTGACCGCTGTATAATTTGTACAGACCTCATTACACACTGGTGCATATGATTTGTCTGTACTTCTCTCCGACGCTTTATCCTTAATATAGGGTGTCCAATCAAAAACGCATCTTTTGACCAATGGGTAAAATAATATGTTAATTGTGTAGACACTCCTTTAAGAAAAGCATTGGTCCAAACCTCAGGTCTCTCAGAATCTGTTCAGTACGTTCAGTTGTGGGATGGCCAGAGGAACAAAGTGGTCAAAAACCTTGTGTCAGCTAGGCGTTATGATAATTATCTACCCAACCTGCTTACCATCGTACTCGTCATCTTGTCGAATCCGGAAGACATAAAACAGTATAAAGCTAAGCTGAATATTCATTTTGAGACGTGACGTATTATTTTACGATACGCTTTTCATATTAATGCAAAGTTCCTGTTCTTTTTGGAACACTTCTCACAAAAACAATTCCATCTCTGAATTGTCAGCAGAGCACTGAGTATTCTCCATTTCATTTTGCGACCCTCAGAAACAACTTTGTTGAAGACAACCACAAAATAATAAGTCCTTAAAAGGTTTGTAAATAAAACTGCTCTGCTCAGTGCTTTATTACCAGGTGTATTAGGTTACCAAATCAGACTTTAGATATACATTTTATGATATGTTAGAGAGATGCTACTGAATGATTCAGAACATAAAATGTATTTTCTAACAAGGAAGTGAATAGTTGTCTCCTACTCTGGGCAGAGTGGTGGACACCCTACTGAATACTGAATGTAATATTATGACAACGTTGACTATTATTCTGTCAAACTAAAGTGCTGTAGCTTCAGACACATGGTTTCATCCTAAGTGCCTCTCTGGTCTTTCATGTTGATACGTCCCCAATGACACCCTTTTACCTTCTGTAGTGAACAACCTCTGACCAGAGCCTCAAGTAGTGCACTACATAGGGGATAGGGTGCCAGTTGATACTGCCTGATACCATAACACTTCCTTTATTTATCTAATGATTAGAGGAATCAAGCTTTTCTCAGATCTGCCGTTTTATTTTGTGTAACTGAAATGTAAATACCTGATCTGTAAATAATGTTTTTTGCTCTTATTATTTTTTAAACAAAAGGGAAGAAGTCAAACTGCCTCCAAGCTGAGTGACTTTATTTAGGTTTTAAATATTTTGATGGTTTTGTTTTTATATTTGTAATTTGAACCTGATTTGTAGATTCTCTTTTGGTAAAAATGTCAGCTCTGAAGACTGAGATTGTGGTTCTCTTTAAACTGAGTGAAACAAATAAATCCTGATCAAATAAATCTGTTGTCATGATTTTATGTCTTTTTGTGGAGAAAAATGCGACTGCTGGGAGTCCGGTATAGCAGACACAGTAAGACTCCCAATAATGTGTTTCTCTTGTCATCTTTCATGTCCAAGGGTTTCCTTAACCTTTCGTCCACCAATGTTTGCGTAGCAGGAAGTGCCGTAGCTAAGCATGTCTACATGTCTGTTACCAGTTGAGTTGGGAACAAACCTGTTGTAGTGCTTTGACAGGTGTCTTACTGAGATCGGAGAGATCTCAGCGATTAAGAAGACTTGACTTGACGTTGCCAACACGGTTGTTTACTTGAAAAGGTTTTCAAGATGGTCTTTGGCTCATAATGCCATAAACTATTTAATGTGATGCAAAGAGGATGATACAATCCTCAGGTGAGATCTGAAGACTGACTGACTTGTTCTGGAATATTCATAATGATTTACTATGAGACCGTTACCTACTGTCCACCATTCCAGTCTGTCAGCCCAGTTGTCTAACCCCTCCTAGCTAGTTTTCTGAACTCCCCTTCACTACATTGCTCTGATATGTCTTGGATTGGGGACGACAGCAGATCTGTCTCAGATAGCAAATAGCGTTGCGGTGGTGCTTCTCTGGGTACGTCCCAAATGATACCCCATTCCCTACTACATAGTGCACTTCTTTTGGTCCGGCCCTGTTGGCCCTGGTCAACAGTAATGCACTATAGGGAATAGGACGTAGAGGCTGGGACGTAGAGGCTGTTCGATCACTCTGACAGCCAACAACCTGCAGGAGTCTCGCTGTTACACCACTGCACATCAACACTGTTCTCTGATGTGAGATCAGGAAACCATGAAAAAGGAAAACATTCTTTCATCATTTAGAGAAAGAAAGGGAATTCCCCTGACTGACTCTCTCTCTCTCTGTTAAATTCAAGGGCTTTATCTCTCTCTCGGTTAAATTCAAGGGCTTTATCTCTCTGTTAAATTCAAGGGCTTTATCTCTCTCGCTCTCTCTCAGTTAAATTCAAGGGCTTTATCTCTGTTAAATTCAAGGGCTTTATCTCTCAGTTAAATTCAAGGTCTCTCTCTCTCTCTCTCTCTCTCCCCCCCCCCCCCCCCCCCCCCCCCGTGTCTACATATGTTCTTAGTTTGAGTCTCAGAGTTAAACCCTGGATGTACCTCAGATGTCTATAGAGGAAGAGGAGTATAGTGTAAACGATGGACCCAATCTGACTCTTCCTCCTGAGATGTCCTCCTCCACATCTCCTCTCCTCCTCCTCTCCTTCTTTCCATCTCCATCCATCCACTGAATCCTCCCTTCCATCTCCCTACAGATGGTCAGGATATTGTTCTATGTAGAGTCAGGGACCCTCGCACCCCCTCAGTTTGAAGGTGGTGGTCAGACAGGCTTATGCTGGATCATTAAGACTAGGCCTGCATCCCAAATGGCACCCTATTTGCTACATAGTGCACAACTTTCGACTAAAGTCCTACATGGACCCTGGTCAAAAGAAGTGCACTCTGTAGGGTGTAGGGTGCCATTTGGGTCATAGACTCCTGGCTGTTAGCAGAACAAAAGACAAATCTCAGTATTGAGGGAAATCACCCCAAACAGGGAGGAAGACTTATTGTTTAAAATGAAGGTTGTAACGTCAGGGTGAACTATAATGATGTTTGTTTTCTGTCATGAAGTGCTTTCTGACTTTACCAACCAACTGCCACTGTTGGCCTCCCAGAGCTAACTGACTTCACCTATAAATGATGAACTTGGCTTGGTGTTATTTGAAATCTCAGTTGTGTTCCAACCACTGTTGGGCTTTCCTATATAATTAATATTAACCACTCCTATATGGACAGACGCTGTGTAGAAGCTGTTCAGGGTCCAGTTGGTTCCGGTTGCTGTGTGGTAGCAGAAATAACAGTTTTATGACTTGGGCGGCTAAGTCTTCCTCTGACACGCCTGGTATAGAGGTCCTGGATGGCAGGGAGCTCAACCCCAGTCAAGATAATCTCCATGGTGCAGCTGTAGAACTTTGATTATCTGAGGGCCCATGCCAAATCTTTTCAGCCACCTGAGGGGGAAGAGGCGCTGTCGTTTCCGCGTCACAACTGTGTGGACCATGTTAATTCCTTAACGCTCCACTACAGCCCATCGATGTGGATAGGGCATCCTCGCCCCTCTGTTTCCTGTAGTCCACCATCAGCTCCTTTGTCTTGCTGACGTTGAGGGAGAGGTTGTTGTCCTGGCAACACACTGCCAGGTCTCTGACCTCCTCCCTATAGGCTGCCTCATCGTCTTTGGTGACACCGTCGTGTCATCAGCAAACTTGATGATGGTGTTGAAGTCCTGTGCGGCCATGCAGTCGTGGGTGAACAGGAAGTACAGGAGGGGACTAAGCAGACACCTGTGAGGGGCCCCAGTGTCGAGGGTCAGCATAACAGATGTGTTGTTGCCTACCTTCACCACCTCGGGGCGGCCTGTCAGGAAGTCCAGGATCCAGTTGCAGAGGGAGGTGTTTAGTCCCAGGGTCCTTAGCTTAGTGATGAGCTTTGAGGGAACTATGGTTTTGAAGGCTAAACTGTAGTCAATAAACAGTATTCTAACATAAGTATTCCTTTTGTCCAGGTGGGAAAGGGCAGTGTGGATTAGAACAGAGATTGTGTAATCTGTGGATCTGTTGGGGCAGTATGTGAATTGGAGTGGGTCCAGGGTGTCTGTGATGACGGTGTTGATGTGAGGCCATGTCCAGCCTTTCAAATCATTTCATGGTTATAGATGTGAGTGCCTTAGGGCGATAGTCACTTAGGCAGGTTACCTTGGCGTTCTTGCACACAGGACCTATGGTGGTCTGCTTGAAACAAGTTGGTATTATAGACTGTTTCAGGGAAAGGTCAAAAATGTCAGTAAAGACACTTGACAGCTGGTCAGAGCATGCTCTAAGTACGCTTCCTGGTATACCGGCCTTACGAATGTTAACCTGTTTAAAGGTCTTACTCACATCGGCTACGGAGAGGGAGATAACACAGTCGTTCGGAACAGCTGGTGCTCTCATGCATGGTTCAGTGTTGCTTGTCTGGTAGACTCGCAGCTGGGTTTCCATTTGTGATTGTTTGCAAGCCCTGCCACATTCGTCGAACCTCAGAGCCGGTGTAGTAGGATTCCATCTTCAGTGTTGACGTTTTGCCTGTTTGATGGCTCGTCGGAGGTCGTAGCGGGATTTCTGATAAGCGTCCGGATTAGTGTTCCGCTCCTTGAAAGCGGCAGCTCTAGCCTTTAGCTCAGGGCGGATGTTGCCTGTAATCCATGGCTTCTGGTTGGTATACAAGTGTATTCCGAAAGTATTCAGACTCCTTGACGTTTTCCACATTTTTTAAAGTTAAAGCCTGCAATTGTATAAAAAATAAAAAAAACGAAACCTTATTTACAAAAGTATTCAGACCCTTTAATATGAGACTCGAAATTGTGCTCAGCTGCATCCTGTTTCCATTGATCATCCTTGAGATGTTTCTACAACTTGATTGGAGTCCACCTGTGGTAAATTCAATTGATTGGATATGATTTGGAAAGACACACAACAGTCTATATAAGGTCCCACCGCTGACACTGCTTTTCAGAGCAAAAGCCAAGCCATGAGGTCGAAGGAATTGTCTGTATAGCTCCGAGACAGAATTGTGTCGAGGCAATATGAACTAACAGGATGACAAGCAGACTCTATGGAGCTCCTCTCTGTAATATGAACTAACAGGATGACAAGCAGACTCTATGGAGCTCCTCTCTGTGATATGAACTAACAGGATGACAAGCAGACTCTATGGAGCTCCTCTCTGTGATATGAACTAACAGGATGACAAGCAGACTCTATGGAGCTCCTCTCTGTGATATGAACTAACAGGATGACAAGCAGACTCTATGGAGCTCCTCTCTGTGATATGAACTAACAGGATGACAAGCAGACTCTATGGAGCTCCTCTCTGTGATATGAACTAACAGGATGACAAGCAGACTCTATGGAGCTCCTCTCTGTGATATGAACTAACAGGATGACAAGCAGACTCTATGGAGCTCCTCTCTGTGATATGAACTAACAGGATGACAAGCAGACTCTATGGAGCTCCTCTCTGTGATATGGCTCATAAATTGGGTCTATTTCCAAGAAAAAGAACAGAAACAACAACTGAGTCCTTTAATTGTGATTAATGTTTCTAGAAAAAGCCCTTAATATCCCTTTATAACCAGCTCATATTCTGCTGAATGATTTCTGAGAAGATTGAGCTCAAAGTACCAAGTAATCAGTCACTCCACTATCAGCTAACGTTTCTGTAAATATCACCATGAATCAAACTTTAAATAAGACACTTTTTGTGTGCTTCTCTTTGGAAAGCACAGCCAATCTCTCAGTGACAGCTGAATAGTGAGGACTTTTTGTGCACTTCACCACTGGATAATGGTAGAGCTCATACACATGTACAGTTGAAGTCAGAAGTTTACATCCACCTTAGCCAAATACATTTAAACTCAGTTTTTCACAATTCCTGACATTTAATCCTAGTAAACATTCCCTGTCTTAGGTCAGTTAGGATCACAAGAATGTGAAATGTCAGAATAATAGTAGAGAGAATGATTTATTTCAGCTTTTATTTCTTTCATCACATTCCCAGTGGGTCAGAAGTTTACATACACTCAATTAGTATTTGGTAGCATTGCCTTTAAATTGTTTAACTTGGGTCAAACGTTTCAGGTAGCCTTCCACAAGCTTCCCACAATAAGTTGGGTGAATTTTGGCCCATTCCTCCTGACAGAACTGGTGTAACTGAGTCAGGTTTGTAGGCCTCCTTGCTCGCACACACTTTTTCAGTTCTGCCCACAAATGTTCTATAGGATTGAGGTCAGGGCTTTGTGATGGCCACTCCAATACCTTGACTTTGTTGTCCTTAAGCCATTTTGCCACAACTTTGGAAGTATGCTTGAGGTCATTGTCCATTTGGAAGACCCATTTGCGACCAAGCTTTAACTTCCTGACTGATGTCTTGAGATGTTGCTTCAATATATCCACAGAATTTTCCTTCCTCATGATGCCATCTATTTTGTGAAGTGCACCAGTCCCTCCTGCAGCAAAGCACCCCCACAACATGATGCTGCCACCCCCGTGCTTCACGGTTGGGATGGTGTTCTTCGGCTTGCAAGCCTCCCCTTTTTCCTCCAAACATAACTATGGTCATTATGGCCAAACAGTTCTATTTTTGTTTCATCAGACCAGAGGACATTTCTCCAAAAAGTACGATCTTTGTCCCCATGT
The DNA here is from genome assembly GCA_023634145.1 of Thymallus thymallus. Lineage (NCBI taxonomy): Eukaryota > Metazoa > Chordata > Actinopteri > Salmoniformes > Salmonidae > Thymallus > Thymallus thymallus. The sequence goes on from JAKYLM010000079.1 coordinate 426,326, forward strand.
GCAGTTGCAAACCGTAGTCGGGCTTTTTTCGGTTTTGGAGCAGTGGCTTCTTCCTTGCTGAGAAGCCTTTCAGGTTATGTCGATATAGGACTCGTTTTTCTGTGGATATAAATACTTTGTACCTGTTTCCTCCAGCATCTTCACAAGGTACTTTGCTGTTGTTCTGGGATTGATTTGCACTTTTCGCACCAAAGTACGTTAATCTCTAGGAGACAGAACGCGTCACCTTCCTGAGCGGTATGACGTCTGCGTGGTCCCATGGTGTTTATACTTGCATACTATTGTTTGTACAGATGAACGTGGTACCTTCAGGTCCCAAGAATGAACCAGACTTGTGGAGGTCTACAATTATTTTTCTGAGGTCTGATTTTGTTTGATTTTCCCATGATGTCGAGCAAAGAGGCACTGATTTTGAAGGTAGGCCTTGAAATACATCCACAGGTACACCTCCAATTGACTCAAATTATGTCAATTAGCCAATCAGAATCTTCTAAAGCCATGACATCACTTTCTGGAATTTTCAAAGCTGTTTAAAGGCACAGTCAACTTAGTGTATGTGAACGTCTGACCCACTGGAATTGTGATATAGTGAATTATAAGTGAAATAATCTGTCTGTAAACAATTGTTGGAAGAATTACTTGTGTCATGCACAACGTAGATGTCCTAACCGACTTGCCAAAACAATAGTTTGTTAACATGAAATCTTTGGAGTGGTTGAAAAATGTGTTTTAATGACTTCAACTTAGTGTATGTAAACTTCCGAGCTGTGATCGATGTCAACCCACCACAAAGACAGCCCTGGTTAGAGCTAGCTGCTCTGGTCGATGTCAACCCACCACAAAGACAGCCCTGGTTAGAACTGTGGTCGATGTCAACCCACCACAAAGACAGCCCTGGTTAGAGCTAGCTGCTGTGGTCGATGTAAACACACCACAAAGACAGCCCTGGTTAGAGCTAGCTGCTCTGGTCGACGTCAACCCACCACAAAGACAGCCCTGGTTAGAACTGTGGTCGATGTCAACCCACCACAAAGACAGCCCTGGTTAGATTAAGCTGCTGTGGTCAATGTCAACCCACCACAAAGACAGCCCTGGTTAGAGCTAGCTGCTGTGGTCGATGTAAACACATCACAAAGACAGCCCTGGTTAGAGCTAGCTGCTGTGGTCGATATCAACCCACCACAAAGACAGCCCTGGTTAGAGCTAGCTGCTGTGGTCGATGTCAACCCACCACAAAGACAGCCCTGGTTAGAGCTAGCTGCTGTGGTCGATGTAAACACATCACAAAGACAGCCCTGGTTAGAGCTAGCTGCTATGGTCGATGTCAACCCACCACAAAGACAGCCCTGGTTAGAGCTGTGGTTGATGTCAACCCACCACAAAGACAGCCCTGGTTAGAGCTGTGGTCGATGTCAACCCACCACAAAGACAGCCCTGGTTAGAGCTAGCTGCTGTGGTCGATGTCAACCCACCACAAAGACAGCCCTGGTTAGAGCTAGCTGCTGTGGTCGATGTCAACCCACCACAAAGACAGGCCTGGTTAGAGCTGTCGTCGATGTCAACCCACCACAAAGACAGCCCTGGTTAGAGCTAGCTGCTGTGGTCGATGTCAACCCACCACAAAGACAGGCCTGGTTAGAGCTAGCTGCTGTGGTCGATGTCAACCCACCACAAAGACAGGCCTGGTTAGAGCTGTCGTCGATGTCAACCCACCACAAAGACAGGCCTGGTTAGAGCTAGCTGCTGTGGTCGATGTCAACCCACCACAAAGACAGGCCTGGTTAGAGCTGTCGTCGATGTCAACCCACCACAAAGACAGGCCTGGTTAGATTAAGCTGCTGTGGTCAATGTCAAACCAACACAGTCAGCACTAGAACCCAAATAACTCACTGGTTGATGAGAACAAGACAAGTCAATGAACTTTAACCATAACTCCAAATGTCACTTAAAACATGAATCTTATAAGACATCTATAGACATGTCAAGACAAGACTATGAACTAAGAAAGTATATATAGAACCAGTTAAAAGTTTGGACACCGACTCATTCAAGGGTTTTTCTTTATTTGTAGTATTTTCTACATTGTAGAATAAAAGTGAAGATATCAAAACTATGAATTAACACATATGGAATCACGTACAAATCAAACAAAAACCCTTTGTCGATGACAGCTTTGCACACTCTTGGCATTCTCTCAACCAGCTTCATGAGGTAGTCACCTGGAATGAGCCTGGTCTGGTCAGGAACCTGGTCTGGCTGTAGCTCGAGGGCCAATGAGTCTGGTCTTGTCTGGTCAGGAACCTGGTCTGGTCTGGTCTGGTCAGGAACCTGGTCTGGTCTGGTCAGGAACCTGGTCTGGTCTGGTCTGGTCAGGAACCTGGTCTGGTCTGGTCAGGAACCTGGTCTGGTCTGGTCTGGTCAGGAACCTGGTCTGGTCTGGTCAGGAACCTGGTCTGGTCTGGTCAGGAACCTGGTCTGGTCTGGTCTGGTCAGGAACCTGGTCTGGTCTGGTCAGGAACCTGGTCTGGTCTGGTCTGGTCTGCAACCTGGTCTGGTCTGGTCTGCAACCTGGTCTGGCTGTAAACCATGTTTCTCTTTTCTACATGCTTCATCGTTCCTCTGAGTCGATCACCTTTGACCTCTTTGGGTTGGGTTATATTGATGAATTTGCAACCATCAAGGAAGATATATTCTTCCCCTTCCTCTCCCCCAAGGTTCCTAATATGATTGAAGCAGTCCATTTTCCCATGCTCCAATCCCCCGTTACACACAAAAAGGCCCACTCACACCTCCTCCACACAGAGGTGGTCCACTAGTCTGAAACCATGGATCAAAAACATACTGCATATCCCCTCTCCTCTCCTCTCCTCTCCTCTCTGGCAGATGTGGTCTCACTCTAAGCATTCTCTCCTGTGTTTATGAAGAACAGTATTCATAACTCTCTCTCTGATTGTCCTCTGGAGATAATGTCCCTCCCGTCACGTTGTAATAACATAATACTTTATTGTTCAGATTGTTCCTTTTGTCCACTGCTGACCTGTGTGGGCTGGTCTTCCGCTTCCAGGACCTGAACAGAAATATTACAGATGGGATCCATCACATTGTGTCCATAATCTGGAAGGTTCTGACTGTTCCTTATCTATCACAATAGAGAAGCTAGAGGACTTGGTCATTAGTGGAAACTAAAGCTTATTAAGTTAACTCTGGTGAGGAAATACTCCTTAAGTGAATCATTCCAGCACATGGTCATTGTTGTGACAGTGAGAAGGATACTGTATGTCAGAGAACCTTCTGGTCCTGACCAGCAGACCTGAACATAATGACCTCACCACTGAGGACTCTGGCTGGATGTTAGTTGCTCTCTCACCGACCTAGTTAAACACCTGACTGGAACACTGCTCTCTCACCGACCTAGTTAAACACCTGACTGGAACACTGCTCTCTCACCGACCTAGTTAAACACCTGACTGGAACACTGCTCTCTCACCGACCTAGTTAAACACCTGACTGGAACAGTGCTCTTTATAGATAGATAGATAGATAGATAGATAGATAGATAGATAGATAGATAGATAGATAGATAGATAGATAGATAGATAGATAGATAGATCTTCTAATTGGAATTTGGATTTTAATGTTCCTTTTAATGGCATAGAACGGTCTTCTTGCTTTGTCTCTCAGCTGGTTCACAGCCCTATGAAAGCTACCTGTGTTGCTCTATATGGCAGAAGAATGGGGTCCGCTCTCTAATGACTTTACCAAGTGGGACAAACATCCAATCAAAAGACTGCATGCAGAGTTTTACAAAACTGCAAGTACAAAGAAAGACTCCAAATAAGGCATGTAGAATTGGGTTGTATTTCCTATTTTATTACACTGATATTTATTGGGTGAAAAGACTAATATGTTTCCTCCTGAGTTATATTTACTGTTTAGTTTCGTCTTCATACCATGTCATGTGACTCAGTCCGGTTGAGACTGGTCTACTACTATTGATTTAATACTACTATTGTTGTTGTTGTTAATGTTAATATTATTGATGTTGGTCCCACCATTTACTTTTATATGTATACTTTGACAATGTAAGTCATTTAACTTAACTTGATGGCCACCTTGATGGTCATTGTTCATTCAGCAACACATTAGTTCTGCTCTCACCCACACAATGGATATTTAAAATGATCCACCTGGTTCCTTCAACTAAACATCTGATATACATTTACTATCTACATACACCCAACCCACACAGTATGGCGAGTCTTGTAGCAGCTGGGGTTCACACATCAAATCATCAACATTCCACAGCGTAATGATGAGGAAATCACTTCAACCAGGCACATATATGGACTGTCTCTCTTTCTCTCTCCCTCTACTTTTTTTCTTTCTTTCTCTCTCAAAGTAAAGTAAATATGTACAGGGAACTCCCTTCATTCATGCAGTATCATAATTCACAGCAGTCATCATTCCTTACTGCTGAATATCAACTCCAACACTAAGATTCCCAAATGTTACCTGGTTACTCAACCCTGCGCCTTAGAGGCTGCTGCCCTATATACAGTCGTGGCCAAAAGTTTTGAGAATGACATAAGTATTGGTCTCCACAAAGTTTGCTGCTTCAGTGTTCTTAGATCTTTATGTCAGTAGTTACTATGGTACACTGAAGTATAATTACAAGTATTCCATAAGTGTCAAAGGCTTTCATTGACAATGACATTCAGTTTATGCAAAGAGTCAATATTTGCAATGTTGACCCTTCTTTTTCAAGACCTCTGCAATCCGCCCTGGCATGCTGTCAATTAACTTCTGGGCCACATCCTGACTGATGGCAGGCCATTCTTGCATAATCAATGCTTGGAGTTTGTCAGAAGTTGTGGGTTTTTGTTTGTCCACCCGCCTCTTGAGGATCGACCACAAGTTCTCAATGGGATTAAGGTCTGGGGAGTTTCCTGACCATGGACCCAAAATGTTGATGTTTTGTTCCCTGAGCCACTTAGTTATGACCTTTTCCTTATGGCAAGGTGCTCCATCATGCTGGAAAAGGCATTGGTCGTCACCAAACTGTTCTTGGATGGTTGGGAGAAGTTGCTCTCAGAGGATGTGTTGGTACCATTCTTTATTTATGGCTGTGTTCTTACGCAAAATTGTGAGTGAGCCCACTCCCTTGGCTGAGAAGCAACCCCACACATGAATGGTCTGAGGATGCTTTACTGTTGGCATGACACAGGACTGATGGTAGCGCTCACCTTGTCTTCTCCGGACAAGGTGTTTTCCGGATGGCCCAAACAATCGGAAAGGGGATTCATCAGAGAAAATGACTCTACCCCAGTCCTCAGCAGTCCAATCCCTGTACCTTTTGCAGAGTATCAGCCTGTCCCTGATGTTTTTCCTGGAGAGAAGTGGCCTCTTTGCTGCCCTTCTTGACACCAGGCCATCCTCCAAAAGTCTTCGCCTCACTGTGTGTGCAGATGCACTCACACCTGCCTGCTGACATTCCTGAGCAAGCTCTGCACTGATGGTGCCCCGATCCCGCAGCTGAATCAACTTTAGGAGACAGTCCTGGCGCTTGCTGGACTTTCTAGGGCGCCCTGACGCCTTCTTCACAACAATTGAACCTCTCTCCTTGAAGTTCTTGATGATCCGATAAATGGTTGATTTAGGTGCAATCTTACCAGCAGCAATATCCTTGCCTGTGAAGCCCTTTTTGTGCAAAGCAATGATGACGGCACTTGTTTCCTTGCAGGTAACCATGGTTGACAGAGGAAGAACAATGATTTCAAGCACCACCCTCCTTTTAAAGCTTCCAGTCTGTTATTCTGACTCAATCAGCATGACAGAGTGATCTCCAGCCTTGTCCTCGTCAACACTCTCACCTGTGTTAACGAGACAATCACTGACATGATGGCAGCTGGTCCTTTTGTGGCAGGGCTGAAATGCAGTGGAAATGTTTTTGGGGATTAAGTTCATTTTCATGGCAAAGAGGGACTTTGCAATTAATTGCAATTCATCTGATCACTCTTCATGACATTCTGGAGTATATGCAAATTGCCATCATCAACACTGAGGCAGCAAACTTTGTGAAGACCAATACTGTCATTCTCTAACCTGTTGACCAGGACTGTAGTTTAGTACACTACAGCATGGATATATATGTACATAGACATGGAATCACTGGCCACTTTAATAATGTTTACATCCTGCTTTACTCATTTCACATGTACTGTATATACTGTATTCTAGTCGATGCAAAAATCATTGAAGCTAGAGGTTCCTATCTCCCTCAATAACTTTAAGCATCAGTTATCAAAGCTGCTTATCGATCACTGCACCTGTATATAGCCCTTCTGTAAATAGCCCATCCTACTACCTCATCCCCATATTTATTTTTTGTTTATTTTCACTAATCTTGCACTCCAGTATCTCTATTTGCACATCATAATTTGCACATCCTTCATTCCTGTGTTAATGATGATAATTCTGTAATTTATTTCACCACTATAGTCTATTTATTGTCCTACCTCCTAACCTTACTGCATTTTTGCACTACATTTTGCACTCTGTATATAGATTTTTCTATTGTGTTTTTGACTGTTTGTTTGACTGTTTGTTTACTGTGTAACTCTGTGTTGTTTTTGTCGCACTGCTTTGCTTTGTCTTGGCCAGGTCGCAGTTGCAAATGAGAACTTGTTCTCAACTGACCTACCTGGTTAAATAAAGGTGAAAAAAAAAAAATAAATAGTCAATTCCTAATATTTATATACAGTTGAAGTCAGAAGTTTACATACACTTAGGTTGAAGTTATTAAAACTCATTTTTCAAGCACTCCACAGATTTCATGTTAACAAACTATAGTTTTGGCAAGTCAGTTAGGACATCTACTTTGTGAATGACACAAGTCATTCTTCCAACAATTGTTTTCAGACAGATTATTTCACTTATAATTCACTGTATCACAAATCCAGTAGGTCAGAAGTTTACATACACTAAGTTGACTGTGCCTTCAAACAGCTTGGAAAATTCCAGAAAATGATATCATGGCTTTAGAAGCTTCTGATAGGCTAATTGACATCATTTGAGTCAATTGGAGGTGTACCTGTGGATGTATTTCAAGGCCTACCTTCAAACTCAGTGCCTCGTTGCTGGACATCATGGGAAAATCAAAAGAAATCAGCCAAGACCTCAGAAAACATATTTTTAGACCTCCACAAGTCTGGTTCATCCTTGGGAGCAATTTCCAAACGCCTGAAGGTACCACGTTCATCTGTACAAACAATAGTACGCAAGTATAAACACCGTGGGACCACGCAGACGTCATACCGCTCAGGAAGGAGACGCGTTCTGTCTTCTAGAGATTAACGTACTTTGGTGCGAAAAGTGCAAATTCAATCCTAGAACAACAGCAAAGGACCTTGTGAAAATGCTGGAGGAAACAGGTACAAAAGTATCTATATCCACAGTAAAACGAGTCCTATATCGACATAACCTGAAAGGCCACTCAGCAAGGAAGAAGCCACTGCTCCAAAACCACCATAAAAAAAGCCAGACTACGGTTTGCAACTGCACATGGGGACAAAGATTGTACTTTTTGGAGAAATGTCCTCTGGTCTGATGAAACAAAAATAGAACTGTTTGGCCATAATGACCATCTTTATGTTTGGAGGAAAAAGGGGGACGCTTGCAAGCCGAAGAACACCATCCCAACCGTGAAGCACGGGGGTGGCAGCATCATGTTGTGGGGTGCTTTGCTGCAGGAGGGACTGGTATAATTATGTGGATATATTGAAGCAACATCTCAAGACATCAGTCAGGAAGTTAAAGCTTGTTCGCAAATGTGTCTTCCAAATGGACAATGACCCCAAGCATACTTCCAAAGTTGTGGCAAAATGGCTTAAGGACAACAAAGTCAAGGTATTGGAGTGGCCATCACAAAGCCCTGACCTCAACCCTATAGAACATTTGTGGGCAGAACTGAAAAAGCGTGTGCGAGCAAGGAGGCCTACAAACCTGACTCAGTTACACCAGTTCTGTCAGGAGGAATGGGCCAAAATTCACCCAACTTATTGTGGGAAGCTTGTGAAAGGCTACCTGAAACATTTGACCCAAGTTAAACAATTTAAAGTCAATGCTACCAAATACTAATTGAGTGTAAACTTCTGACCCACTGGGAATGTGATGAAAGAAATAAAAGCTGAAATAAATCATTCTCTCTACTATTATTCTGACATTTCAGATTCTTAAAATAAAGTGGTGATCCTAACTAACCTAAGACAGGGAATTTTTTACTAGGATTAAATGTCAGGAATTGTGAAAAACTGAGTTTAATTGTATTTGGCTAAGGTCTTCAACTGTATTTCTTAATTCCATTATTTTACTTTTAGATTTGTGTGTATTATTGTGAATTGTTGTTAGATATTAATGAAACATAACAATAACATCTAATAAATATGTGACCAATAACTAAAAAACTTGAGGACTTGGCGGCAAGCTTTATATTGCACATGATGATCTTAGGCTTGTGTGCAGCTGCTCGGCCATGGAAACCCATTTCATGAAGCTCCAGACGAACAGTTCTTGTGACGTTGCTTCCAGAGGCAGGTTTTGTTCATTAATGAACCGAGGACAGAACATTTCTAGGCGCTACACGCTTCAGCACTCCACGGTACCGTTCTGTGAGCTTGTGTGGCCTACCACTCCACAGCTGAGCCGTTGTTGCTCCTAGCTGTTTCCACTTCACAACAACAGCACTTAGAGTTGACCGGTCAGCTCTAGCAGGGCAGAAATATGACAAACTGACTTGTTGGAAAGGTGTTATCCTATGACGGAGCCACGTTGAAAGTCACTGAGCTCTTCAGAAAGGCCATTCTACTGCCAATGTTTGTCTATGAAGATTGTATCTCTCATGATTTAATCTCCTTGTCTCCTCCCACACCTCCTAACAACAGTAACGACAGACAGAGCAGTGTAGTGTTCCCTTTATAGTTCACTACTGTGTGAGACTAGGTGTTAGTGATGTGTTTAGGAGTGTGTGAGACTAGGTGTTAGTGATGTGTTTAGGAGTGTGTGAGACTAGGTGTTAGTGATGTGTTTAGGAGTGTGTGAGACTAGGTGTTAGTGATGTGTTTAGGAGTGTGTGAGACTAGGTGTTAGTGATGATGTGTTTAGGAGTGTGTGAGACTAGGTGTTAGTGATGATGTGTTTAGGAGTGTGTGAGACTAGGTGTTAGTGATGATGTGTTTAGGAGTGTGTGAGACTAGGTGTTAGTGATGTGTTTAGGAGTGTGTGAGACTAGGTGTTAGTGATGTGTTTAGGAGTGTGTGAGACTAGGTGTTAGTGATGATGTGTTTAGGAGTGTGTGAGACTAGGTGTTAGTGATGATGTGTTTAGGAGTGTGTGAGACTAGGTGTTAGTGATGATGTGTTTAGGAGTGTGTGAGACTAGGTGTTAGTGATGTGTTTAGGAGTGTGTGAGACTAGGTGTTAGTGATGTGTTTAGGAGTGTGTGAGACTAGGTGTTAGTGATGTGTTTAGGAGTGTGTGAGACTAGGTGTTAGTGATGTGTTTAGGAGTGTGTGAGACTAGGTGTTAGTGATGTGTTTAGGAGTGTGTGAGACTAGGTGTTAGTGATGTGTTTAGGAGTGTGTGAGTCTAGGTGTTAGTGATGATGTGTTTAGGAGTGTGTGAGTCTAGGTGTTAGTGATGTGTTTAGGAGTGTGTGAGACTAGGTGTTAGTGATGATGTGTTTAGGAGTGTGTGAGACTAGGTGTTAGTGATGATGTGTTTAGGAGTGTGTGAGACTAGGTGTTAGTGATGATGTGTTTAGGAGTGTGTGAGACTAGGTGTTAGTGATGATGTGTTTAGGAGTGTGTGAGACTAGGTGTTAGTGATGATGTGTTTAGGAGTGTGTGAGACTAGGTGTTAGTGATGTGTTTAGGAGTGTGTGAGACTAGATGTTAGTGATGATGTGTTTAGGAGTGTGTGAGACTAGGTGTTAGTGATGTGTTTAGGAGTGTGTGAGACTAGGTGTTAGTGATGATGTGTTTAGGAGTGTGTGAGACTAGGTGTTAGTGATGATGTGTTTAGGAGTGTGTGAGACTAGGTGTTAGTGATGATGTGTTTAGGAGTGTGTGAGACTAGGTGTTAGTGATGTGTTTAGGAGTGTGTGAGACTAGGTGTTAGTGATGTGTTTAGGAGTGTGTGAGACTAGGTGTTAGTGATGTGTTTAGGAGTGTGTGAGACTAGGTGTTAGTGATGTGTTTAGGAGTGTGTGAGACTAGGTGTTAGTGATGTGTTTAGGAGTGTGTGAGACTAGGTGTTAGTGATGATGTGTTTAGGAGTGTGTGAGACTAGGTGTTAGTGATGATGTGTTTAGGAGTGTGTGAGACTAGGTGTTAGTGATGATGTGTTTAGGAGTGTGTGAGACTAGGTGTTAGTGATGATGTGTTTAGGAGTGTGTGAGACTAGATGTTAGTGATGTGTTTAGGAGTGTGTGAGACTAGGTGTTAGTGATGTGTTTAGGAGTGTGTGAGACTAGGTGTTAGTGATGATGTGTTTAGGAGTGTGTGAGACTAGATGTTAGTGATGTGTTTAGGAGTGTGTGAGACTAGGTGTTAGTGATGTGTTTAGGAGTGTGTGAGACTAGGTGTTAGTGATGTGTTTAGGAGTGTGTGAGACTAGGTGTTAGTGATGTGTTTAGGAGTGTGTGAGACTAGGTGTTAGTGATGATGTGTTTAGGAGTGTGTGAGACTAGATGTTAGTGATGTGTTTAGGAGTGTGTGAGACTAGGTGTTAGTGATGTGTTTAGGAGTGTGTGAGACTAGGTGTTAGTGATGATGTGTTTAGGAGTGTGTGAGACTAGATGTTAGTGATGTGTTTAGGAGTGTGTGAGACTAGGTGTTAGTGATGTGTTTAGGAGTGTGTGAGACTAGGTGTTAGTGATGTGTTTAGGAGTGTGTGAGACTAGGTGTTAGTGATGTGTTTAGGAGTGTGTGAGACTAGGTGTTAGTGATGATGTGTTTAGGAGTGTGTGAGACTAGATGTTAGTGATGTGTTTAGGAGTGTGTGAGACTAGGTGTTAGTGATGTGTTTAGGAGTGTGTGAGACTAGGTGTTAGTGATGATGTGTTTAGGAGTGTGTGAGACTAGATGTTAGTGATGTGTTTAGGAGTGTGTGAGACTAGGTGTTAGTGATGTGTTTAGGAGTGTGTGAGACTAGGTGTTAGTGATGATGTGTTTAGGAGTGTGTGAGACTAGGTGTTAGTGATGATGTGTTTAGGAGTGTGTGAGACTAGGTGTTAGTGATGTGTTTAGGAGTGTGTGAGACTAGGTGTTAGTGATGATGTGTTTAGGAGTGTGTGAGACTAGGTGTTAGTGATGATGTGTTTAGGAGTGTGTGAGACTAGGTGTTAGTGATGATGTGTTTAGGAGTGTGTGAGACTAGGTGTTAGTGATGATGTGTTTAGGAGTGTGTGAGACTAGGTGTTAGTGATGTGTTTAGGAGTGTGTGAGACTAGGTGTTAGTGATGATGTGTTTAGGAGTGTGTGAGACTAGGTGTTAGTGATGATGTGTTTAGGAGTGTGTGAGACTAGGTGTTAGTGATGATGTGTTTAGGAGTGTGTGAGACTAGGTGTTAGTGATGATGTGTTTAGGAGTGTGTGAGACTAGGTGTTAGTGATGATGTGTTTAGGAGTGTGTGAGACTAGGTGTTAGTGATGTGTTTAGGAGTGTGTGAGACTAGGTGTTAGTGATGTGTTTAGGAGTGTGTGAGACTAGGTGTTAGTGATGTGTTTAGGAGTGTGTGAGACTAGGTGTTAGTGATGATGTGTTTAGGAGTGTGTGAGACTAGGTGTTAGTGATGATGTGTTTAGGAGTGTGTGAGACTAGGTGTTAGTGATGATGTGTTTAGGAGTGTGTGAGACTAGGTGTTAGTCATGATGTGTTTAGGAGTGTGTGAGACTAGGTGTTAGTGATGATGTGTTTAGGAGTGTGTGAGACTAGGTGTTAGTGATGTGTTTAGGAGTGTGTGAGACTAGGTGTTAGTGATGATGTGTTTAGGAGTGTGTGAGACTAGGTGTTAGTGATGTGTTTAGGAGTGTGTGAGACTAGGTGTTAGTGATGTGTTTAGGAGTGTGTGAGACTAGGTGTTAGTGATGATGTGTTTAGGAGTGTGTGAGACTAGGTGTTAGTGATGTGTTTAGGAGTGTGTGAGACTAGGTGTTAGTGATGTGTTTAGGAGTGTGTGAGACTAGGTGTTAGTGATGATGTGTTTAGGAGTGTGTGAGACTAGGTGTTAGTGATGTGTTTAGGAGTGTGTGAGACTAGGTGTTAGTGATGATGTGTTTAGAAGTGTGTGAGACTAGGTGTTAGTGATGTGTTTAGGAGTGTGTGGGACTAGGTGTTAGTGATGTGTTTAGGAGTGTGTGAGACTAGGTGTTAGTGATGATGTGTTTAGGAGTGTGTGAGACTAGATGTTAGTGATGTGTTTAGGAGTGTGTGAGACTAGGTGTTAGTGATGATGTGTTTAGGAGTGTGTGAGACTAGGTGTTAGTGATGATGTGTTTAGGAGTGTGTGAGACTAGGTGTTAGTGATGTGTTTAGGAGTGTGTGAGACTAGGTGTTAGTGATGTGTTTAGGAGTGTGTGAGACTAGGTGTTAGTGATGATGTGTTTAGGAGTGTGTGAGACTAGGTGTTAGTGATGTGTTTAGGAGTGTGTGAGACTAGGTGTTAGTGATGTGTTTAGGAGTGTGTGAGACTAGGTGTTAGTGATGATGTGTTTAGGAGTGTGTGAGACTAGGTGTTAGTGATGTGTTTAGGAGTGTGTGAGACTAGGTGTTAGTGATGTGTTTAGGAGTGTGTGAGACTAGGTGTTAGTGATGATGTGTTTAGGAGTGTGTGAGACTAGGTGTTAGTGATGTGTTTAGGAGTGTGTGAGACTAGGTGTTAGTGATGTGTTTAGGAGTGTGTGAGACTAGGTGTTAGTGATGTGTTTAGGAGTGTGTGAGACTAGGTGTTAGTGATGATGTGTTTAGGAGTGTGTGAGACTAGGTGTTAGTGATGATGTGTTTAGGAGTGTGTGGGCTGTTAATGGGAGGAGGAGTCAGTCTGGCTGATGCTAACGTGACAAAGTGTAAAACTTCCACATGACACCAAACCTGCTGGGCATGCCTCTCTCTCTCTTTCTCTCCCTCAATCGCTCCGTTCCTCTCTTTGTCTTTCTGTCTGTCTCTCTCTCTCTTTTTGTCCTGTACTGACACGTTCTTCATTCATGTCATCTATTCTTTTAGTGTGAGTGAGGAACATCCCTCTACATTAAAACCCATGTTAGAGAGAGAGAGACTCGTGCCAAAGGAAATAAAGAACAAGTTTTCTCCTCTCCTCTCCTCTCCTCTCCTCTCCTCTCCTCTCCTCTCCTCTCCTCTCCTCTCCTCTCCTCTCCTCTCCTCTCCTCTTCTCTGTGTTTCTGTGTCTTGGAACTGTGTTTCTCCTCTTGTCAACAAACCTTCTCTTCTGTGGTGGAGCGCTGTGCCCAGGGGTTCCACTCTGACAGAGATCATCGTGTTTGGATTGTGTTTGGATTGTGTTAGTGTGTGTGTGTGTTAGTGTCTTAGTGTTAGTGTGTTAGTGTGTGTTAGTGTGTTAGTGTGTTGGTGTTAGTGTGTTGTTGTGTTATTGTTAGTGTGTGTTAGTGTTAGCGTTAGTTACAACCCCGGAGCTGATAGTAATAACAGTACACTGCCTGTTTGGACCGACACTGAGACAATATTTTCATATGGTGTTTGCTTCCTCTTCCTCCCTATGCAGAACCAGTCAGTCAGAGAGATATATAGTTAGATACCTGGGCTGAGGCCTGTACAAGCTGAGATATAGATAGTTAGATACCCTGGCTGAGGCCTGTACAATCTGAGATATAGATAGTTAGATACCTGGGCTGAGGCCTGTACAATCTGAGATATATATAGTTAGATACCCTGGCTGAGGCCTGTACAATCTGAGATATATATAGTTAGATACCCTGGCTGAGGCTTGTACAATCTGAGATATATATAGTTAGATACCAGTTTAACAACTCTCTCTTCCTTCACCTCCAGATAGATACCAGTTTATCAACTCTCTCTTCATAGATTTATGATCGTTGAGACAGTTGATTATTTGAATCAGGTGTGTTAGTGCTGGGTTGTCCCTCTCCAAGACCCATGTCGTTTGTAAATAGGGAACTGCTGCCCCCTATTGGATGTATATAGAATATGCTTCCCCCTAGTGGAAATGTATAGAATATACTGCCACCTAGTGGATGTATACAGACTTTGCTACCCCCTAGTGGAAATGTATAGAATATACTGCCACCTAGTGGATGTATACAGACTTTGCTACCCCCTAGTGGAAATATATAGAATATACTGCCACCTAGTGGATGTATACAGACTTTGCTAACCCCTAGTGGAAATATATAGATTATACTGCCACCTAGTGGATATATACAGACTTTGCTACCCCCTAGTGGAAATATATAGAATATACTGCCACCTAGTGGATATATACAGATGTTTTACATTTCACATGTATGTTTGTAAACATTTAATTCACAGTTTAATATGTATGGCAAACAGAATAAAATATTACAAAGCATTTTGGCACTTGGACACTTTCTTTCAATCTGCTTTTAAAACATGTTGAATGAACTGGCCGGCTTCTCAGTTTTAGTGGATCTACTGTTCTGTCCACTGATCCATCGATACACTTGTAGGCTACAACAGTCCATCTACTGTCTGTCTCAGCCTGGGGTCTCTCTCTCGCTCTCTCTCTGACAATTTATCTAATTAATATCAGATTTTAAACCTACCCCTAACCTTAACCTTAACCGCACTGCTAACCCTAACCTCAAATTAAGACCAATAGCCAATTTTGACTTTGTGTCTGTGGAATCGGACTTTGTGGTTGTGTTATTTAGTGGAAAGCCTTCTCCTCCTCTACTGAAGACCAGTCATCAAAGGCCGCTTTATGAGTCGGTGGCGCCCCCTGTTGTTCAGTAAAGAGAGAACACCATCAGGTGCAGAAAAGGACGATCTATCAGACTAGAGGAAACGCCCACTTTAGTTATCGTACGTGACAAAAATGTTTGGTAACAAGTGTCCCGTTGCGAGGCGCGCCGAAGTCAATTAACGGGAATCGTTCACCGGTGAGCAGAGTTTAGACTTTCAAGTTTCACAGCTGAAGTTTGACGCAGGTAACACATTTTTTCAATACCGTCGGGTTAAATGATTTAGGTGATTGCCGGATAATTGTGTCTGTCTTAGGGTAGACCTAACAGTATCAAACCGACCTTTCCTCTGTTTGAGACCTGTGTGTAAGATGGAGTGGCGAGAACAGACCAGTGTGAGCTGTGACGATGCCTTCACTGAGGCTCAACGGTGGATGGAGGTAGATCTTTTACAAACACATTAAAACATCTCGTTTAATCCATGATTGGTGTTGATGTAACGAATTAAAACTAGGCAGGTAAATGTTTTGATGGACTACAGCAGCCTACAGAGCTCTACGTTTGAGGAAAGTTAGTTGTTCCCGCTAGTCCGAATTTAGATCTGTCATATTCATTATTTTATTAAGTTTACAAACAGAGGCTCAATCATTAAATCTACTGGTTTATGATGACCATAACAATCTAATGACACTCATAAAATGTGATAAAACCCTGTACCGGTGAAATGTTGACAGTGAAGCCACTAAAACTGAGTGTGAAGGTGTTTGGTTTTAGAGAGTGAACATGGCACATATAAAACAACATATGACTTCTTGAGAGATATCTGTGCTGTTGGAGTGGATGACGTATTCTGTTTCATGCACCTCTTTGTGCTTTTGAGATGTGCATTTTTGCATATGAATCATCACATAGAAACTTTAGACTGCTCTTATGATGTCCTCATAGTGTCAGTGTTGAGCTGTCCTGTAGACCCCAGCTAGCTACATGTGACCCTCCCCATTCAGATAGGGAGCAGTGTCCTGTAGACCCCAGCTAGCTACATGTGACCCTCCCCATTCAGATAGGGAGCAGTGTCCTGTAGACCCCAGCTAGCTACATGATGTGACCCTCCCCATTCAGATAGGGAGCTGTGTCCTGTAGACCCCAGCTAGCTACATGATGTGACCCTCCCCATTCAGATAGGGAGCAGTGTCCTGTAGACCCCAGCTAGCTACATGATGTGACCCTCCCCATTCAGATAGGGAGCAGTGTCCTGTAGACCCCAGCTAGCTACATGATGTGACCCTCCCCATTCAGATAGGGAGCAGTGTCCTGTAGACCCCAGCTAGCTACATGTGACCCTCCCCATTCAGATAGGGAGCAGTGTCCTGTAGACCCCAGCTAGCTACATGATGTGACCCTCCCCATTCAGATAGGGAGCTGTGTCCTGTAGACCCCAGCTAGCTACATGATGTGACCCTCCCCATTCAGATAGGGAGCAGTGTCCTGTAGACCCCAGCTAGCTACATGATGTGACCCTCCCCATTCAGATAGGGAGCAGTGTCCTGTAGACCCCAGCTAGCTACATGATGTGACCCTCCCCATTCAGATAGGGAGCAGTGTCCTGTAGACCCCAGCTAGCTACATGTGACCCTCCCCATTCAGATAGGGAGCTGTGTCCTGTAGACCCCAGCTAGCTACATGATGTGACCCTCCCCATTCATATAGGGAGCAGTGTCCTGTAGACCCCAGCTAGCTACATGATGTGACCCTCCCCATTCAGATAGGGAGCAGTGTCCTGTAGACCCCAGCTAGCTACATGTGACCCTCCCCATTCAGATAGGGAGCAGTGTCCTGTAGACCCCAGCTAGCTACATGATGTGACCCTCCCCATTCAGATAGGGAGCAGTGTCCTGTAGACCCCAGCTAGCTACATGTGACCCTCCCCATTCAGATAGGGAGCTGTGTCCTGTAGACCCCAGCTAGCTACATGATGTGACCCTCCCCATTCAGATAGGGAGCTGTGTCCTGTAGACCCCAGCTAGCTACATGATGTGACCCTCCCCATTCATATAGGGAGCAGTGTCCTGTAGACCCCAGCTAGCTACATGATGTGACCCTCCCCATTCAGATAGGGAGCAGTGTCCTGTAGACCCCAGCTAGCTACATGTGACCCTCCCCATTCAGATAGGGAGCTGTGTCCTGTAGACCCCAGCTAGCTACATGATGTGACCCTCCCCATTCATATAGGGAGCAGTGTCCTGTAGACCCCAGCTAGCTACATGATGTGACCCTCCCCATTCAGATAGGGAGCTGTCTTCTTGTAGGTGTGTTGCTACTGTTCTTTGTGGGCGTGTCCACATACTTGTAGGTGTGTTGCTACTGTTCTTTGTGGGCGTGTCCACATGCTTGTAGGTGTGTTGATACGGTTCTTTGTGGGCGTGTCCACATGCTTGTTGGTGTGTTGCTACTGTTCTTTGTGGGCGTGTCCACAGGCTTGTAGGTTTGTTGCTACTGTTCTTTGTGGGCGTGTCCACAGGCTTGTAGGTGTGTTGCTACTGTTCTTTGTGGGCGTGTCCACAGGCTTGTAGGTGTGTTGCTACTGTTCTTTGTGGGCGTGTCCACAGGCTTGTAGGTGTGTTGCTACTGTTCTTTGTGGGCGTGTCCACAGGCTTGTAGGTGTGTTGCTACTGTTCTTTGTGGGCGTGTCCACAGGCTTGTAGGTGCGTTGCTACTGTTCTTTGTGGGCGTGTCCACAGGCTTGTAGGTGTGTTGCTACTGTTCTTTGTGGGCGTGTCCGCAGGCTTGTAGGTGTGTTGCTACTGTTCAGTTGGGTGATTCTCATGAAACCAGTTTTAAAATGTCTGTAGCAAATTGAGTTACAGAACCATGATGCGTCTACAAAAATCCACTATCATTCTGAAGACTAAGACTTTTTGGCATATTGTCTTATTTTTAAATACATAAATACTCATTACCGAAATGCATCCGGATTAAATTCTTGGGTCATTATTACACAATTTTACTGCAGAAAAACCAATTTGAATAAAACACAAATCCATGAAATGCATACTATAATGAAAAAATATATAAGTTTCAAAGATTTTACTGAGTTACACTTTATAAGGAATTTGTTGAATATAAATATATTAATTATTTATGGATTTCACATGACTGGACGGGCACAGCCGTGGGTGGACCTTGGCGGGCATAGGCCCACCCACAGGGGAGCCAGCCAATCATAATTAGTTTATCCCCACAGTCAGAATGAGCACCCCACCCCCCAAGACAATCACAGGTGAATAAGCCGGATGTGGAGGTCCCGGGCTGGCGTGGTTACACTTGGCCTGTGGTTGTGAGGATGGTTGGATGTACTGCCAAATTCTCTAAAACGATGGCTTATGGTAGAGAAATGAACATTCAAATCTCTGGCAACAGCTCTGTTGGACATTCCTGCAGTCAGCATGCCAATTGCACGCTCCCTCAACTTGAGACATCTATGGCATTGTGTTATGTGACAAAACTAAGTGGCCTTTTGTCCCCAGCACAAGGTGCACCTGTGTAAGGATCATGCTGTTTCTTCATATGCCACACCAGGTGGAGGATTATCTTGGCAAAGGATAAATACTCACTAAGGGATGTAAACAAATTTGTGCCGAACATTTGAGAGAGAAGCTTTATGTGCGTATGAAAAATGTTGGCAAACTTTTATTTCCGCTCATGAACATGGGACCAACACTTTACATGTTGCGTTTTAATATTTTTGTTCAGTATAGTTGAAGTCTACAATAAACTATTACTTATGTGTCTGTGGACATCTCATTACCGTAACATTTTTCAAGTTCCTGTAAAAACTCCAATCAGTTTCAAAAAATGTATTACCCATGATGCATCATCTAGAGGAGTAGTAGAAGATAAGTAAACATCTTCAGAATGATAATGTTATTCTCAAACATCCCCTTAACCCTAATTGGCTCTCATTACCGAAACGGCAAACAGTCAGATTTTCATTTAATTAAACTTTTTTTTTTGTTATGTTTATTAACTTATTAGCGAAGCCATGTTGAAAAATATTATACATAGATTGATTTATTACTTTTTGACTCATAATATCTGATCAAAAAACATAATTATGCAATAGAGAATCTCAGATCATTATCTCAGTTTAGTGACAATTGACACTTGCATGTTTGCTTGTTAATTATGGTGTAGGCTATCTAGGATGTTAATTATGGTGTAGGCTATCTAGGATGTTAATTATGGTGTAGGCTATCTAGGATGTTAATTATGGTGTAGGCTATCTAGGATGTTAATTATGGTGTAGGCTATCTAGGATGTTAATTATGGTGTAGGCTATCTAGGATGTTAATTATGGTGTAGGCTATCTAGGATGTTAATTATGGTGTAGGCTATCTAAGATGTTAATTATGGTGTAGGCTATCTAGGATGTTAATTATGGTGTAGGCTATCTAAGATGTTAATTATGGTGTAGGCTATCTAGGATGTTAATTATGGTGTAGGTTATCTAAGATGTTAATTATGGTGTAGGCTATCTAGGATGTTAATTATGGTGTAGGCTATCTAAGATGTTAATTATGGTGTAGGCTATCTAGGATGTTAATTATGGTGTAGGCTATCTAAGATGTTAATTATGGTGTAGGCTATCTAGGATGTTAATTATGGTGTAGGCTATCTAGGATGTTAATTATGGTGTAGGCTATCTAGGATGTTAATTATGGTGTAGGCTATCTAAGATGTTAATTATGGTGTAGGCTATCTAGGATGTTAATTATGGTGTAGGCTATCTAGGATGTTAATTATGGTGTAGGCTATCTAGGATGTTAATTATGGTGTAGGCTATCTAAGATGTGGTTTTGGCTTTCTTCTTCCTGTATATAGGAAGTGACCAATAAATCATTTGGGAGCAATAACTTCCGCTCTGCCCTGGAGAATGGAGTCCTGCTCTGCCAGTGAGTATTGTGGGAACTGTAGTATATCTGGAGAATGGAGTCCTGCTCTACCAGTAATGATTAATGAATCACATAGGATGGGGTTCTATAAACACCTTACTGGTTTATGTGTCTGGGTCCTGGTCTGGTCAATGCTCATGCTTCCTAACTCATCTATTCATCCTTATATCTCCTTTCTCAGTCTAATCAACCAGTTGAAACCAGGCATTATTAAGAGAATAAACACACTGTCTACTCCCATGGCTGGACTGGTGAGTTCACTGTGTGCCTGTGGGTGTGTAGCCATTCTAGATTTCATATGAGAATGCAGTGGGATGTCTGTCTGGCAGTGTGAGATCAGTCCGACTACCTGGTTCTTTCAGGAAGTCAGTCTGGTTTCCTGCTTGTGACCCTGAAGTTCCTGCTTAGTAAGACGGATCTGAAACTGTCAAGGATCTAGTGAAGCATGTGATGAACATGACAAACTGAATCTGAATCACCCATAGACTCCTCCCACCACTCATATGATCACCCATAGACTCCTCCCACCACTCATATGATCACCCATAGACTCCTCCCACCACTCATATGATCACTCTTATGAAATTTCCCCCCCGGGGGATCAATAAAGTACCTATCTATGTATCTACCCATAGGCCAAGCCTTATCCGATGTTTGTCCTGTGTGGTAACTCCCAGTTCCTCTCCTCCTCCCCCCCTCCATCTCTTCCTCCCCTCCTACTCCTCCCTCTCACCCTCCCTCTCTACCTCTCCTGTCTTCCAGGACAATGTGAATGTGTTTCTGAGAGCGTGTGGTACACTGGGTCTACACGAGGCCCAGCTGTTTCACCCTGGAGACCTGCAAGACCTGTCCACACGCGCTACACTCAGGTAAAATTGATTTTATTTGACCCGTTTCAGGTACATTTTTTATTTGGTGAATATATTGATATTTGT
The DNA here is from genome assembly GCA_023634145.1 of Thymallus thymallus. NCBI lineage: Eukaryota > Metazoa > Chordata > Actinopteri > Salmoniformes > Salmonidae > Thymallus > Thymallus thymallus. The sequence continues at coordinate 447,181 of JAKYLM010000079.1, forward strand.
AGAACAAATTAAATGGAAGTGAAGGGTTAATATGCACACTAACATGCTTCTATCCCTAGTGCTGCTTGACTTAGTGATGTTTAATCATTAGACAGTAGCTGTTGATGTTTGGTCATTAGACAGTAGCTGTTGATGTTTAATCATTAGACAGTAGCTGTTGATGTTTAATCATTAGACAGTAGCTGTTGATGTTTGGTCATTAGACAGTAGCTGTTGATGTTTAATCATTAGACAGTAGCTGTTGATGTTTAATCATTAGACAGTAGCTGTTGATGTTTGGTCATTAGACAGTAGCTGTTGATGTTTGGTCATTAGACAGTAGCTGTTGATGTTTAATCATTAGACAGTAGCTGTTGATGTTTAATCATTAGACAGTAGCTGTTGATGTTTAATCATTAGACAGTAGCTGTTGATGTTTGGTCATTAGACAGTAGCTGTTGATGTTTAATCATTAGACAGTAGCTGTTGATGTTTGGTCATTAGACAGTAGCTGTTGATGTTTAATCATTAGACAGTAGCTGTTAGTGTATTTCTTGACCACTGTCTCACTGGTTGGAACGCTAGTGTACACTGACTGGACACACTGGCTTGTTGTGGTTAGGCTGGCTATATACTGTCAGGCTGGCTATATACTGTCAGGCTGGCTATATACTGTCAGGCTGGCTATATACTGTCAGGCTGGCTATATACTGTCAGGCTGGCTATATACTGTCAGGCTGGCTATATACTGTCAGGCTGGCTATATACTGTCAGGCTGTCCTATGTACTGTCAGGCTGTCCTATGTACTGTCAGGCTGTCCTATGTACTGTCAGGCTGTCCTATGTACTGTCAGGCTGTCCTATGTACTGTCAGGCTGTCCTATATACTGTCAGGCTGTCCTATATACTGTCAGGCTGTCCTATATACTGTCAGGCTGTCCTATATACTGTCAGGCTGTCCTATATACTGGCTATATACTGTCAGGCTGTCGATATACTGTAATACAGGTAGTTCTGTCTTATCTCTGATTGCATGGTATTGATGGTTGGTTGTCTGTTTTAACTAGGCAGCTAAAGCTAATGGCAAGATATAAAGTCAACAGTATGGTGTTTCAAATGAGAGTCAAATATACTTTATATTGTCACTGGCTATTTAAACAGAATAATACTTTATATTGTCACTGGCTATTTAAACAGAATAATACTTTATATTGTCACTGGCTATTTAAACAGAATAATACTTTATATTGTCACTGGCTATTTAAACAGAATAATACTTCATATTGTCACTGGCTATTTAAACAGAATAATACTTTAGACTGTCATAATATGTGACCTTTATCAGTGGGAAGCTGTGGGTAAACAGTCAGTGTGTGTTGTCTTTGCTCAGACTAAGATGTCTCCTCCTTTCCTTCAGGAGTGTAGAGAGCAAAAGGAGGCTGAAAAACGTAAGTCGACATGTACTTTAATGGTTTATGTTTCACTGAAATATATGGGTGAACTGGAAAGGTATTGAGAGCTGTAACTTGGAACTTTCATAATTCAGGAACCAGCCCTACTATGACTGTAATCTAGTCTACATCATAACAGGAACCAGCCCTACTATGACTGTAATCTAGTCTACATCATAATTCAGGAACCAGCCCTACTATGACTGTAATCTAGTCTACATCATAACATGAACCAGCCCTACTATGACTGTAATCTAGTCTACATCATAACAGGAACCAGCCCTACTATGACTGTAATCTAGTCTACATCATAACAGGAACCAGCCCTACTATGACTGTAATCTAGTCTACATCATAACAGGAACCAGCCCTACTATGACTGTAATCTAGTCTACATCATAACAGGAACCAGCCCTACTATGACTGTAATCTAGTCTACATCATAATGAAGGATGAAGACCCTGCCCAATGCAGTGATCTCTCCTCTCCTCCAGGTTCTAATCACCATCTACTGGCTGGGTCGGAAAGCTCAGGTGGACCCCTTGTACTCTGGCCCTCAACTCAACCTCAAAGCATTCGAGGGACTTCTGGGCATCGCTCTGTCCAAGGTAACATCCTCCCTAATACATCTGCTTTGCTTGATTTAACTTTTCCCTTCACAATGGAACCAATGGATATTTGACTCAAAACTAAATAAATCCCCTTTTTAAAGAGTCTATCTCCCCTCTGTCTGTTTCAGACTCTAGAAGAAGCTCCCAGAGGCAGTGTGAGGGACAGTGTCTACAGTGAGGTGTGCTACCCAGAGAGAGAGGATGAGCTGCTACCTCTAACCCAGTCCCAGCCACCCATCTACAGCAGAGAGGACTCTGTAGAGAGCTTTGACTCAGTGGAGTCACGTACCCTCAGCTGTATGTCTGACTCCATCCTGAGGGCCGGCAGCGAGGGTAAGCACTGGAATATATTCTTATAGCCAACCGTATTGCCTAGCTTTTAGTCAATATACGATACCCACAGGATGTGAAGAAGTAGTTTCCTGTGGATACATAAATAAGCTACTAACAGTATTAAAAGTTAATGGTCACAATATTAGTAGTCACTACCAGAGAAGGATGTGCTAACTGCACTGACCTTTCCCCACTCCCTTCCTGCCGGCTCTCCTCTGCTCTGTGAGACATTCCATCTGCTTCCACACAGGTCTGATAATGAGCATGTCTCATGCCTGGAGTGGGCCAGAGGTGGGGCGCAGGACGCTAGAGCCTAGTCTCATTATGTCTCTAATGGAACCCTATTCCCTACTTTTGACCAGAGCCCTATAGTGTACTATATAATTATAGTGCATTATATTCTCTATGTTGACTGTCTAGGACTAGATTCATTATATTCTCTATGTTGACGGTCTAGGACTAGATTCATTATATTCTCTATGTTGACTGTCTAGGACTAGATTCATTATATTCTCTATGTTGACTGTCTAGGACTAGATTCATTATATTCTCTATGTTGACTGTCTAGGACTAGAGTCATTATATTCTCTATGTTGACTGTCTAGGACTAGATTCATTATATTCTCTATGTTGACTGTCTAGGACTAGATTCATTATATTCTCTATGTTGACTGTCTAGGACTAGATTCATTATATTCTCTATGTTGACTGTCCAAGTCTCTGTTGTAGTGTTCTTTTGGCTTCTCCTCTACTCTGGTCTGTTTTCCTTCTCCTCTACTCTTGTCTGTAAGCTGCTCCTTCCTCCCCAGACTCCAGCAGTGAGGCGGAGGCAGAGAACTGTTTTAGGATGGAGGCGGCGTGGGGCAGAGCCTCGGGACAGAGGAACGTACCTGCACCCCTCCAGAGGAAGAAACAGGAAGAAGACAGAATCACCAGGTACTGTGATGTCATACCTACCATGACTCTTCTTCTTTGTTCAGTTAGTTGCTTGACTTAATTAGCACATCTAGTTGAATTTGTTTCTATTCAGCTCCGTTGTGTAATATATATCAACCGTTGTGTAATATATATCAACCGTTGTGTAATATATATCAACCGTTGTGTAATATATATCAACCGTTGTGTAATATATATCAACCGTTGTGTAATATATATCAACCGTTGTGTAATATATATCAACCGTTGTGTAATATATATCAACCGTTGTGTAATATATATCAACCGTTGTGTAATATATATCAACCGTTGTGCTGAGATCTACACCGTTGTGTAATATATATCAACCGTTGTGTAATATATATCAACCGTTGTGTAATATATATCAACCGTTGTGTAATATACAGTGGGGAGAACAAGTATTTGATACACTGCCGATTTTGCAGGTTTTCCTACTTACAAAGCATGTAGAGGTCTGTAATTTTTATCATAGGTACTCTTCAACTGTGTGACGGAATCTAAAACAAAAATCCAGAAAATCACATTGTATGATTTTTAAGTAATTAATTTGCATTTGCATTTGGCCCACTCATCCATACATGCCAAAGGTGTGTTGTTGCCACTGTCTCCCACATGACGTCTTATTCCTATGGACACTGGTCGATAGAATGAACCAATAGGGTATCATTTAGCTTTGACCTGTGATGTACCAACTAATAAAACAAGATGTTCTTTTAAAGTATTTGGCGTTAGTGTGATGAATGTTCTGTCGGCTGCATGTGATGGATGGTTGGACGTCGTCCTTGCTGTTGCTGAGTTTAAACTAGTGTTGCATGGTATACTGAAACTTCGGTATGTTTTTCATACTAGAACATGGGAAAAACAGTTTGGTACTAGATTTTGTTACTTCCGGTACTTCTATCAAGTGTGTGTGATGTCTAATGAGTGAGAAGATCAAGTCTGTCTCAGTGCAGCCGATGTCCCCTTATAGCGTGAGAGGCCGGGCTAGCCTGTCCTGAACCACTGAACTCACTGGGAGACTGGGCTGCTTCACCACTCAAATTGCACAGAAGTTAACAGACTTTATGTAGAAATGTTTTCTGTTCCCAAAACAATGTCTAGAACACTTTACAATGGGCTCCTGAGTGGCGCAGTGGTCTAAGGCACTGCATCTCAGTGCTAGAGGTGTCACTACAGACACCCTGGTTCAATTCACAATAGGCCATGATTGGGAGTCCCATAGGGCTGAGCACAATTGGCCCAGTGTCCGGGTTTGGCCGGTGTAGGCCGTCATTGTAAATGAGAACTTGTTATTAACTGACTTGCCCAGTTAAATAAAGCTTACAGCTGAAACCAACATCAATTCACTACCTTGTTTGTGAAATGCAAGCTGATTGTCACCAAAAACGTTTAATTCACATTCTCTCCCAGTCAAGATCATCTTTGCTGAAGCCTCTGACTTTTGTGTGAATGGAGTCATAGGTCTTAGAGACAGCACGCAATTATTGCTTCTTATATAAGAGGCTTTGGTAAAAAAAATAAAACGATGGTAATTTATTTGAAAGGTAAATCTCAATTGATAAACTGGGTAAATCAAGATGCAGCCGAGGTCTATTCACAATACAGGTGATGCATATTATTCAATAGGAGTTTATGTAATCATTGAGTTATTCAGCTTGTTTTGGGTGATTTCATGAGGCTACAGATGACAATCTGTTTCCCTTCCTTTTTAGAACTTATTTTATTGTACTGATCCACAACCTTTACACATTTGTCCCTCTTTGTGTCACCTGACCACACGACTGGACAGTAGTCCAGGTGGGACAAAACTAGGGCCTGTAGGACCTGCCTTGTTGATGGTGCTGTTAAGAAGGCAGAGCAGCACTTTATTATGGACAGACTTCTCCCCGTCTTAGCTACTGTTGTATCAATATGTTTTGACCATGACAGTTTACAATCCAGGGTTACTCCAAGCAGTTTAGTCTCCTCAACTTGCTCACATTATTCATTACAATATGTAGTTGAGGTTTAGGGTTTAGTGAATGATTTGTCACAAATACAATGCAGGCAAACTTAAATCCATTTAACCTAATTTCTACCAGCATGTCACGTGCAACCATAGGGAAAAACTCTAGACCACCTTTACTCAAACCAGAAGCTAGGCTAGAGCTGCCGCTTTCAAGGAGTGGGACACTAATCCGGACGTTTATAAGAAATCCTGATATGCCCTCAGACGAACCATCAAACGGGCAAAGCGACAATCCAGGACTAAGGTATAATCCTACTACACCGGCTCTGACGCTCGTCGGATGTGGCTGGGCTTGCAAACTATTACAGACTACAAAGGGAAACCTAACTGCGAGCTGCCCAGTGACGCGAGCCTACCAGACGAACTAAATGCCTTTTTATGCTTCGAGGCAAGCAACACTGAAGCATGCATGAAAGCACCAGCTGTTCCAGTCGACTGTGTGATCACACTCTCTGAAGCCAATCTGAGCAATACTTTTTTTTAAACAGGTCAACATTCACAAAGCCGCGGGGCTTTGTTGGCCCAGCGTCGTCCGGGTTAGGGAGGGTTTGGCCGGCCGGGTTGTCCTTGTCCCATCGTGCTCTAGCATCTCCTGTGGCGGGCCGGGCGCATGCACGTTGACTCAGTCGCCAGGTTTACGGTGGTTCCTCCGACACATTGGTGCGACACATTTTCTTGTTTGTATTTATGGGTAGCCAGGGCAACACTCCAACACTGACATTTACAAATGAAGCATTTGAGTTTAGTGAATCCACCAGATCAGAGGCAGTAGGGATGACCAGGGAGGTTCTCTTGATAAGTGTGTTTAGTTAGTATTCCAGATCAGAGGCAGTAGGGATGACCAGGGAGGTTCTCTTGATAAGTGTGTTTAGTTAGTATTCCAGATCAGAGGCAGTAGGGATGACCAGGGAGGTTCTCTTGATAAGTGTGTGAATTCAAAATGTAATGAGTACTTCTGGGTTTCAGGGAAAATGTATGGAGTAAAAAGTACATTATTTTCATTAGGAATGTAGTGAAGTAAAAGTTGTAAAAAATACAAACAGTGAAGTACAGACCCTAAAGAAATGACTTTAGTATTTTTACTTAAGTACTTTACACTGCTTGGTTTAGCACAGCCTGCTGGCTCGCTTGGTTTAGCACAGCCTGCTGGCTCGCTTGGTTTAGCACAGCCTGCTGGCTCGCTTGGTTTAGCACAGCCTGCTGGCTCGCTTGGTTTAGCACAGCCTGCTGGCTCGCTTGGTTTAGCACAGCCTGCTGGCTCGCTTGGTTTCTCTGTTTGCTGCTGCGGTCTGCTGGCAGTGGCTTTGTGCTTGTTGTCCCATGCTGCTGCTGCTGCTGCTGGAGCGTGTGCTGGGATGTTGAAGAACAGAATATACCATCAAATCCTGATCATCAATCTGCAGAATCTCTCGTCTTTCACTTGTCTCTCTCGTCTCCCTTCCTCTGTCTCTCGCTCTCTCTTCACTACAACAGGAGCAAGTCGTTGAATGACATCTACCGGTTCCCGTCGGCCATGCTAGTGGTGTGCCAGGTTTCTGAGGGTGGCATGGAGCTAAGCCCTAGTGCCGTGAGCCAGGACAAGCTGCAGAAGGTCAGAGCCCGTGTCCAGGAGAGTGAGGCCAAGTGGCATAACGTGAGTCCACACACACACGGCGCGAGTCCACACACACACGGCGCGAGTCCACACACACACGGCGCGAGTCCACACACACACAGCGCGAGTCCACACACACGGCGCGAGTCCACACACACACGGCGCGAGTCCACACACACACGGCGCGAGTCCACACACACACGGCGCGAGTCCACACACACACGGCGCGAGTCCACACACACGGCGCGAGTCCACACACACACGGCGCGAGTCCACACACACACGGCGCGAGTCCACACACACACGGCGCGAGTCCACACACACACGGCGCGAGTCCACACACACACGGCGCGAGTCCACACACACACGGCGCGAGTCCACACACACACGGCGCGAGTCCACACACACACGGCGCGAGTCCACACACACACGGCGCGAGTCCACACGTGCGCACGCGCGGCGCGAGTCCGCACGCGCGCACGCGCGGCGCGAGTCCGCACGCGCGCACGCGCGGCGCGAGTCCGCACGCGCGCACGCGCGGCGCGAGTCCGCACGCGCGCACGCGCGGCGCGAGTCCGCACGCGCGCACGCGCGGCGCGAGTCCGCACGCGCGCACGCGCGGCGCGAGTCCGCGCGGCGCGAGTCCGCGCGCACGCGCGGCGCGAGTCCGCACGCGCACGCACGCGCGGCGCGAGTCCGCACGCACACGCACACACGGCGCGAGTCCGCACGCACACGCACACACGGCGCGAGTCCGCACGCACACACACACGGCGCGAGTCCACACGCACAGATTGTAGAATTTCAGTCAGATGGTGATGAGAAATTAAACTGATCAGGATGGTAATGGACTCGCCATGTGTTGTTTAAAACCACACACCCTGGATGTCTTCACTGGGTTAATTGTTGTTTGAAACCACACACCCTGGATGTCTTCACTGGGTTAATTGTTGCTGCTACAAATGAATTGAACTATTGCTACTATTTCCTGTGAGTGTGGGTTTAACCCTTGGAATTCACACCAGTTCTTGTCTCTGTCAGGACCTGACCAAGTGGAAGCTCCGGCGGCGTAGGTCGAACTTTGACCTGCGGAGGACAATGCAGGATCAGGACAACATGGTCCTGATGGCCAACGCAGAGGGCAGGTAGGGGACGGACACGGAGACTTTAACTTTATAGCAGTACCTCTTGTCTCTTTGGGTGGATACCTTGGGTGGATTCCTGCCTGCCCATTGTTGTGTATCATGATCATTACTACTCATATGGTACCACTCCTAACTCTCTACTTTATGGTACCACTCCTAACTCTCTACTTTATGGTACCACTCCTAACTCTCTCTCTCCTTTATATTGTCATACAGGGAGGAGGATGAGGGTTCCCTATGCAGCAGTAGCCACAACAAGTTATCTCCCTCTACCAAGCCTGTCTCTCCCTCCAAGAGCCAGAGCCACACCACTGTCTCTACCTCCACCTCGGCCAAGGAGGGTTCCCTTGAGCTCCGACCCCACACCAGAGCCCCACTGGCCCTAAGCTGCTCCGTGGAGTCTCCCTACAGCCCCGGAGCCTCGGAACCATCCACCATCCCCAGCATGACCCTCCAGGCCCAGGGACCCTCAGCCGGAGCCGAGCTCCGATCAGAGACCCTCGTCCTGGGGGAGAGGTGCCACACAGGCACACCGGTGGAGCCAGACGGCGCTGGATGTTTAGCTACCACCCACACCTCTGCTTCTCCCTTCTCCTCCCAGATCCATGCCCAGGCCATCTCTAGCCCAGCTCTCATCATCTCCACTGGACTAGACCAGAACACATCCATGCTCTCAAACCGGACCCCCACGACCTTCACTAATGGATCTGGTTCATGCCTTACTACTAGTACCAGTTCCTCACCAATGGAACCCTCCTCTGGCCTGGTGAACGGTACCGGCTCAAACCTAACCAACGGTACCAGCTCCCACAGATCCCGTGCCTCCATGGACATCCCAGACAAAGCCCTCCTCTCTGCTCTCGAGACCCAGACCTTGGTGGTAGAACCAGACCCAGGCCATGTCTCAGCTCCCCAGCAGCAGGAGCTCCCACTCTACAGGTACAGCTCCAGGGCTCCGGGAGGGGGAGGACCAGGAGGGACTGGGGTGTCTGCCTCTCTCCCTAGGGGATACCGCCGGTCTGAGGGCTCTTCGTCCCGCCTCTCTGCCGGCTTCACCCCCCGGCCGTTTGGAGCCAAGCCCCCCAGAGTGTCCTTGCTACCCAGGCTCTACAACGTGAGGAATGCCTTCCTTTCTTTCTTTCCCTCCATCACATCTCTCATGTCTGTACTGACCCTGTATAACAACACATTACACTGCACCTATCATACTACTATGACTGACCCTGTATAACAACACATTACACTGCACCTATCATACTACTATGACTGACCCTGTATAACAACACATTACACTGCACCTATCATACTACTATGACTGACCCTGTATAACAACACATTACACTGCACCTATCATACTACTATGACTGACCCTGTATAACAACACATTACACTGCACCTATCATACTACTATGACTGACCCTGTACAACAACACATTACACTGCACCTATCATACTACTATGACTGACCCTGTACAACAACACATTACACTGCACCTATCATACTACTATGACTGACCCTGTATAACAACACATTACACTGGTCCTATCATACTACAATGGCAACATCAACCTTCACACTGACAACACACTCATGTCACTCACTCTGCCCTCACTCACTTCCTCCTTGTCAAACGGCTGTTGACAATCTAAATTCATAGTTTAAAGGAATGATATTTCACCTATTGATGTCAATGTAATGAACAGTATTACCAATAGAGCCCTCTGTCTCCAGCCACTGAGGACAGTTGTATTGACTTATTATTATCTACAGTTGGAGAACGGAGACAGAAACGGTTCCCTGCTCCCCACCAAGACAGCTCCCTCACGCCCCCAGAAAATGGTCACCATATCAGAGGTCGCTGTCAGGGCTCAGCCCTGGGCCCCAGCCAATCAGAGCAGTGTGAACAAGGAAGTAAAAGAATGGGGTGCGAGTCAGACCCAGCCCTCCGTCCTGAAGACCAGAGGGGGGCCTGGACCTGCCACCCACCCCAAACCCAGCCGGAAGGGATCCTTTCCCCCTTCTCTCCTGCCCAGCCTCCCTGACTCAGTCACACAGAATGGCTCTGCACAGGTGAGCTCAACGTCTATCTTGAGAAACACATCAGCCATAACTGGACTGTCATAGTTAGGGCCCACAGTTTTACATTTCATAGTTGGGGCCCAGAGTTTTACCTGTTGGTCCTAGAGTTATACCCAATTCTGTGTATAAACCCTGGCTGACTGATGGGGTGCTGTATTGAAGCCATTATGCAGCCATCTTGAAACTCCTCAGAGCTGTACCTGTCCTAGTGAGGGCCCAGAGCTGTACCTGTCCTAGTGAGGGCCCAGAGCTGTACCTGTCCTAGTGAGGGCCCAGAGCTGTACCTGTCCTAGTGAGGGCCCAGAGCTGTACCTGTCCTAGTGAGGGCCCAGAGCTGTACCTGTCCTAGTGAGGGCCCAGAGCTGTACCTGTCCTAGTGAGGGCCCAGAGCTGTACCTGTCCTAGTGAGGGCCCAGAGCTGTACCTGTCCTAGTGAGGGCCCAGAGCTGTACCTGTCCTAGTGAGGGCCCAGAGCTGTACCTGTCCTAGTGAGGGCCCAGAGCTGTACCTGTCCTAGTGAGGGCCCAGAGCTGTACCTGTCCTAGTGAGGGCCCAGAGCTGTACCTGTCCTAGTGAGGGCCCAGAGCTGTACCTGTCCTAGTGAGGGCCCAGAGCTGTACCTGTCCTAGTGAGGGCCCAGAGCTGTACCTGTCCTAGTGAGGGCCCAGAGCTGTACCTGTCCTAGTGAGGGCCCAGAGCTGTACCTGTCCTAGTGAGGGCCCAGAGCTGTACCTGTCCTAGTGAGGGCCCAGAGCTGTACCTGTCCTAGTGAGGGCCCAGAGCTGTACCTGTCCTAGTGAGGGCCCAGAGCTGTACCTGTCCTAGTGAGGGCCCAGAGCTGTACCTGTCCTAGTGAGGGCCCAGAGCTGTACCTGTCCTAGTGAGGGCCCAGAGCTGTACCTGTCCTAGTGAGGGCCCAGAGCTGTACCTGTCCTAGTGAGGGCCCAGAGCTGTACCTGTCCTAGTGAGGGCCCAGAGCTGTACCTGTCCTAGTGAGGGCCCAGAGCTGTACCTGTCCTAGTGAGGGCCCAGAGCTGTACCTGTCCTAGTGAGGGCCCAGAGCTGTACCTGTCCTAGTGAGGGCCCAGAGCTGTACCTGTCCTAGTGAGGGCCCAGAGCTGTACCTGTCCTAGTGAGGGCCCAGAGCTGTACCTGTCCTAGTGAGGGCCCAGAGCTGTACCTTTCCTAGTGAGGGCCCAGAGCTGTACCTTTCCTAGTGAGGGCCCAGAGCTGTACCTGTCCTAGTGAGGGCCCAGAGCTGTACCTGTCCTAGTGAGGGCCCAGAGCTGTACCTGTCCTAGTGAGGGCCCAGAGCTGTACCTGTCCTAGTGAGGGCCCAGAGCTGTACCTGTCCTAGTGAGGGCCCAGAGCTGTACCTGTCCTAGTGAGGGCCCAGAGCTGTACCTGTCCTAGTGAGGGCCCAGAGCTGTACCTGTCCTAGTGAGGGCCCAGAGCTGTACCTGTCCTAGTGAGGGCCCAGAGCTGTACCTGTCCTAGTGAGGGCCCAGAGCTGTACCTTTCCTAGTGAGGGCCCAGAGCTGTACCTGTCCTAGTGAGGGCCCAGAGCTGTACCTGTCCTAGTGAGGGCCCAGAGCTGTACCTGTCCTAGTGAGGGCCCAGAGCTGTACCTGTCCTAGTGAGGGCCCAGAGCTGTACCTGTCCTAGTGAGGGCCCAGAGCTGTACCTGTCCTAGTGAGGGCCCAGAGCTGTACCTGTCCTAGTGAGGGCCCAGAGCTGTACCTTTCCTAGTGAGGGCCCAGAGCTGTACCTGTCCTAGTGAGGGCCCAGAGCTGTACCTGTCCTAGTGAGGGCCCAGAGTTGTACCTGTCCTAGTGGTGCTGCCCCCTACTGGCGCTGCCCCCTACTGGCCCTGAAATCTTTCCTCTGGTCGTAAAAAAACAAAATAGATCCCAACGCCCCAGGGCAGTGATTAGGAACATTGCCTTGTGTAGGGTGCCGTCTTTCGGATGGGACTTTAAACGGGTGACCTGACACTCTGTGGTCACTAAATATCCCATGTCACTTATCTTCAGAGTAGGGGTGTTAACCCCGGTGTTTTGGCTACATTCCCAATCTGGCCCTCATACCATCATCCCCTCCTTCCAATTGGCTCATCCTCTCCATGTCGTTGCTGTAAGTGAATGTGTTGTCAGTCAACACACTTAGCTGATAAAATAAGGGTTCAGTGCTGCTGTGTTTGTCAGAGGGGGGGGTCTCTGGTTTCTGTAATTAAATGTGAGACATGGAATCGCCAGGTGTCACCTTCACCTTGTCGCTCTCTCTCTCTCTCAGGTACGTCACAGTAACATGAGAGAGAGTCTTACCTTGAAGCCTAACAGTCGACCAGACTCAACAGTAGCAAGAGTCGGAGGCATCCAACCATGTAAGAACTGACTCCACTACACTGCTTATTCAAGGATGGATGGGGACACGTATGTCATGTGTGCTGTTAGAGTTGGTTGTATTCAAATAAGAACTTAACAATGTAGGTAAGATTTCCAAAAGAAATGTAGTATCTACAGTTGAAGTCAGAAGTTTACATACATCTTAACCAAATATATTTAAACAGTTTTTCACAATTCCTGACATTTAATCCTAGTAAAAATTCCCTGTCTTAGGTCAGTTAGGATCACCACTTTATTTTAAGAATGTGAAATGTCAGAATAATAGTAGAGAGAATGATTTATTTCAGCTTTTATTTCTTTCATCACATTCCCAGTGGGTCAGAAGTTTACATACACTCAATTAGTATTTGGTAGCATTGCCTTTAAATTGTTTAACTTGGGTCAAGCGTTTCAGGTAGCCTTCCACAAGCTTCCCACAATAAGTTGGGTGAATTTTGGTCCATTCCTCCTGACAGAACTGGTGTAACTGAGTCAGGTTTGTAGGCCTCCTTGCTCGCACACACTTTTTCAGTTCTGCCCACAAATGTTCTATAGGATTGAGGTCAGGGCTTTGTGATGGCCACTCCAATACCTTGACTTTGTTGTCCTTAAGCCATTTTGCCACAACTTTGGAAGTATGCTTGAGGTCATTGTCCATTTGGCCTCCCCCTTTTTCCTCCAAACATAACGATGGGCATTATGGCCAAACAACAGTTCCATTTTTGTTTTATCAGACCAGAGGACATTTTGTATGGAGGTTTTGGAGCAGTGGTTTCTTCCTTGCTGAGCGGCTTTTCAGGTTATGTCGATATAGGACTTGTTTTACTGTGGATATAGATACTTTTGTACCTGTTTCCTCCAGCATCTTCTTAGGATTGATTTGCACTTTTCACATCAAAGTACATTAATCTCTAGGAGACAGAACGCATCTCCTTCCTGAACGGTATGACGGCTACGTGGTCCCACGGTGTTTATACTTGCGTACTATTGTTTGTACAGATGAACGTGGTACCTTCAGGTGTTTGGAAATTGCTCCCAAGGATGAACCAGACTGGTGGAGGTCTACAATTTATTTTCTGAGGTCTTGGCTGATTTCTTTTGATTTTCCCATGATGTCCAGCAAAGAGGCACTGAGTTTGAAGGTAGGCCTTGAAATACATCCACAGGTACACCTCCAATATGTCAATTAGCCTATCAGAAGCTTCTAAACGCCTCTTTTCCTGGAACGCCTCTCTTTTCCTGGAACGCCTCGTCTTTTTATGACCTTCCAACAACGTCATAAATTGTCGCCGGGGGCCCTGTTCTCTCGCTGACCATGGAGGAGAGAGAGTCCCAGTAAGACAAAGGGATTCTCACGCCCAATTCTACTACATCCCAGAATTTGAGAATTAAACACTATTTCTCATTTAGAGAATGTGTGAACGGTCGGTGAAGATACCAGCTATGGTCCTGTCCACACTGTGTCACCGTGGTGACAGAAGGAACAGCACAGCCACATTACTCTAACTCTGTCATTAAAGTCCCTCAATTATGAGGCTTGCATCTGAAATATTGTATAAATGTTTAACTGAGTATAAGAATACTTTTGAAAAGATGTGATTTAAGCCTTCTAAAATGAAAAGGGTTTGTTTAATGGTAAATTGTGTACAGCCAGTAGCCTCCCAAGTGAGCAGACATTGGTTGGAAATGATGAACCAACCCCCTTTCTACTCAACAATAAAATCCCCCATAACGATCGTTACTTCAGTTCCAGAAATGCAAGGACTTTGTCTGAATGCATAGCAGGTCGTAGTTCCAATGATGTGCGGACTTGTCCACTCGTTGGTGGGGAATTTCATCAACAACCCTTGAGTTCCAAAGAACGGGGGAGTTTGCTCCCCACGTGAGATGGTATGAACTCTGAACAATTTCACTAAAGAAGTGAATCCTAGATAATAATAATTAGCTGTTCTATAGGGGTCTGAGGAGAGGGATGGAAGTGCTGTTCTATAGGGGTCTGAGGAGAGGGATGGGAAGTGCTGTTCTATAGGTGTCTGAGGAGAGGGATGGGAAGTGCTGTTTTATAGGTGTCTGAGGAGAGGGATGGGAAGTGCTGTTCTATAGGTGTCTGAGGAGAGGGATGGGAAGTGCTGTTCTATAGGTGTCTGAGGAGAGGGATGGGAAGTGCTGTTCTATAGGTGTCTGAGGAGAGGGATGGGAAGTGCTGTTCTATAGGTGTCTGAGGAGAGGGATGGGAAGTGCTGTTCCACACTACATTTAGTGTTAACAGTAAAAGTATGGACTATCTATTGGTCAGCTATTGGGCTACTGATTGCTAATCGATCTCCCAGGCCTACTGATTTGTGAATCAATGTTTCTAAAACTTTGTGGACCGGGCCTGTGTTGTGGTTTGACTTGTGGACCGGGCCTGTGTTGTGGTTTGACTTGTGGACCGGGCCTGTGTTGTGGTTTGACTTGTGGACCGCGGTAGCGGCCTTCCTTCCCATAAGATCATCAGTCTGACCAGTGGTGCTCCGACACTTACAGGCCGACCTGATACCAGCAGAGACGCCACAATGTCCACAGCAACAATGGTGAAACCGGCCCAGCTCAAAGGACAAGAGGTCAACGTGGGTCACTTTTCATATGATCAGTATCTCTAACACATTACTGACAGAATTGAGTGATGAAAGATTTGAAGAATAAAAGCTATTTTTGTATCTTTCAAATCTTTTTCATCTCAGGGTGTGACTTCTAAAAGCATGAAGGGTGGTTTTGGTGAAGATCCTCTGACCTTCACAAGTAAAGGTAATGAATGAACTGACTGGGACTTTACAGAGCCTTCACAAAGTATTCACACCCCTTGAATTTTTCCACATTTTGTTACAACCTGAATTTAAAATGTATACAATTTACATTAGTGTCACTGGCCTCGATACCCCATAACGTCAGTGGAATAGTTTTTTATTTATTTTTTATTAATAAAAAATGAAACATTGAAATGACTTCAGTCAATAAGTATTCAACCCCTTTATGGCAAGCCTAAATGAGTTCAGGAGTAAACAAACACACATTCAAACAGACCAGGGAGGTTTTCCAACGCCTCGCAAAAAAGGGCACCTATTGGTAAAAAAGAAAGCAGACATTGAATATCCCTTTGAGCATGAAGTTATTAATTACACTTTGGATGGTATGTCAATAAACCCAGTCACTACAAAGATAGTCGTCCTTCCTGACCCGGAGAGGAAGGAATCCACTCAGAGATTTCACCAGGGTGACTTTAAAACAGTTGAATGGCTGTGATAGGAGAAAACTGAGGAAGCCTGTACAGAATACAAATATTCCAAAACACAACTTTTTGTCCTGAACACAAAGTCTTCTGTTTAGGACGAATCCAACACAACACATCACGGAGTACCTCTCTCCATACGTTCAAGCACAGTGGTGGCTGAAACATGTTATGGGTATAGTATAGTGGTGGCTGCATCATGTTATAGGTATAGTATAGTGGTGGCTGCATCATGTTATGGGTATAGTATAGTGGTGGCTGTATCATGTTATGGGTATAGTATAGTGGTGGCTGCATCATGTTATAGGTATAGTATAGTGGTGGCTGCATCATGTTATGGGTATAGTATAGTGGTGGCTGTATCATGTTATGGGTATAGTATAGTGGTGGCTGTATCATGTTATGGGTATAGTATAGTGGTGGCTGCATCATGTTATAGGTATAGTATAGTGGTGGCTGCATCATGTTATAGGTATAGTATAGTGGTGGCTGCATCATGTTATAGGTATAGTATAGTGGTGGCTGCATCATGTTATAGGTATAGTATAGTGGTGGCTGCATCATGTTATAGGTATAGTATAGTGGTGGCTGCATCATGTTATGAGTATAGTATAGTATAGTGGTGGCTGTATCATGTTATGGGTATAGTATAGTGGTGTCTGCATCATGTTATGGGTATAGTATAGTGGTGGCTGCATCATGTTATAGGTATAGTATAGTATAGTGGTGGCTGCATCATGTTATAGGTATAGTATAGTATAGTGGTGGCTGCATCATGTTATAGGTATAGTATAGTGGTGGCTGCATCATGTTATGGGTATAGTATAGTGGTGGCTGCATCATGTTATAGGTATAGTATAGTGGTGGCTGCATCATGTTATAGGTATAGTATAGTGGTGGCTGCGTCATGTTATAGGTATAGTATAGTGGTGGCTGCATCATGTTATAGGTATAGTATAGTGGTGGCTGTATCATGTTATGGGTATAGTATAGTGGTGGCTGCATCATGTTATGGGTATAGTATAGTGGTGGCTGCATCATGTTATGGGTATAGTATAGTGGTGGCTGCATCATGTTATGGGTATAGTATAGTGGTGGCTGCATCATGTTATGGGTATAGTATAGTGGTGGCTGCATCATGTTATGGGTATAGTATAGTGGTGGCTGCATCATGTTATAGGTATAGTATAGTGGTGGCTGCATCATGTTATGGGTATGGTATAGTATAGTGGTGGCTGTATCATGTTATGGGTATAGTATAGTGGTGGCTGTATCATGTTATGGGTATGGTATAGTATAGTGGTGGCTGCATCATGTTATGGGTATGGTATAGTATAGTGGTGGCTGTATCATGTTATGGGTATAGTATAGTGGTGGCTGTATCATGTTATAGGTATAGTATAGTGGTGGCTGCATCATGTTATGGGTATAGTATAGTGGTGGCTGCATCATGTTATGGGTATAGTATAGTGGTGGCTGCATCATGTTATGGGTATAGTATAGTGGTGGCTGCATCATGTTATAGGTATAGTATAGTGGTGGCTGCATCATGTTATGGGTATGGTATAGTATAGTGGTGGCTGTATCATGTTATGGGTATAGTATAGTGGTGGCTGTATCATGTTATGGGTATAGTATAGTGGTGGCTGCATCATGTTATGGGTATAGTATAGTGGTGGCTGCATCATGTTATGGGTATAGTATAGTGGTGGCTGCATCATGTTATAGGTATAGTATAGTGGTGGCTGCATCATGTTATGGGTATGGTATAGTATAGTGGTGGCTGTATCATGTTATGGGTATAGTATAGTGGTGGCTGTATCATGTTATGGGTATAGTATAGTGGTGGCTGCATCATGTTATGGGTATAGTATAGTGGTGGCTGTATCATGTTATAGGTATAGTATAGTGGTGGCTGCATCATGTTATGGGTATAGTATAGTATAGTGGTGGCTGCATCATGTTATGGGTATAGTATAGTATAGTGGTGGCTGCATCATGTTATGGGTATAGTATAGTATAGTGGTGGCTGCATCATGTTATGGGTATAGTATAGTATAGTGGTGGCTGCATCATGTTATAGGTATAGTATAGTGGTGGCTGCATCATGTTATGGGTATGGTATAGTATAGTGGTGGCTGTATCATGTTATGGGTATAGTATAGTGGTGGCTGTATCATGTTATAGGTATAGTATAGTGGTGGCTGCATCATGTTATGGGTATAGTATAGTGGTGGCTGTATCATGTTATGGGTATAGTATAGTGGTGGCTGCATCATGTTATGGGTATAGTATAGTGGTGGCTGTATCATGTTATAGGTATAGTATAGTGGTGGCTGTATCATGTTATAGGTATAGTATAGTGGTGGCTGTATCATGTTATAGGTATAGTATAGTGGTGGCTGTATCATGTTATAGGTATAGTATAGTGGTGGCTGCATCATGTTATGGGTATAGTATAGTGGTGGCTGCATCATGTTATGGGTATAGTATAGTGGTGGCTGTATCATGTTATGGGTATAGTATAGTGGTGGCTGCATCATGTTATGGGTATAGTATAGTGGTGGCTGCATCATGTTATGGGTATAGTATAGTGGTGGCTGCATCATGTTATGGGTATAGTATAGTGGTGGCTGCATCATGTTATGGGTATAGTATAGTATAGTGGTGGCTGCATCATGTTATGGGTATAGTATAGTATAGTGGTGGCTGCATCATGTTATGGGTATAGTATAGTATAGTGGTGGCTGCATCATGTTATGGGTATAGTATAGTATAGTGGTGGCTGCATCATGTTCTAAATAAAGAGGGACGACTGACGATTAGTAAAACTCAAACCAAGTTTATTCACCCAATGCATCAGACAGCTGAACAGACAGACGTATTAACACAAGCACTGTCATTTAAACCTTCCTCCCATTCTGAGTCTCCTCCTTACACGTCTGGACAGACAGTACATCTCTGTTGCTAGACAGGAATTTAGTGATGCCTGTTCTTTCTCACTTCATCTGACCTGACCACGGCCCAAATTCCTCACTCCTCCCCAACTGTCCTGTTGACTTGTACCAGACTGTGGCCCTCGTCCTTCCCATAGGATCACTGATGTCTAACAATAACATGTTCTGACACAATGTAAACGTCCTGCATTCCACTCTCTCCCTCTATGACATGATTAAGGATATTTCCAGTTTATAAATCAGAACCAATCACTTGTCATCAGCAAGTTTAGTATAGAAAGTAACAGAATGGAGCTAAGCGGAGGGGAAAACTGCTTCAGTCTGCTTTACAACAGAGACTAAGATTAACTCATCTTTCAGCAGGACAATAACCTAAAACACAAGGCCTAATATACACTGGAGTTGTTTACCAAGAAGACAGTGAATGTTCCTGAGTGACAGTTTTGACTTAAATCAGATTGAAAATCTATGGCAAGACTTGAAAATGTCTGTCTTGCAATGATCAACAACCAACTTGACAGAGTTTGAAGAATTTAAATAATAATGAGCAAATATTGTACCATACATGTGTGCAAAGCTCTTAGACGTACCCAGAAAGACTCTCAGCTGTAATTGCTGCCAAAGGTGATTATAACATGTTTTGACCCAGGGGTGTAAATACTTGCGTTAATTAGATTTAATTTTCAATAAATTTGCAAGCATTTCTAAAAACACTTTGTCATTATGGGGTGTTGTGTGTGTGTGTGTGTGTGTGAGGAATCTATTTCATCCATTTTGAGTTCAGGCTGTAACACAACAAAATGTTTGGTCTTGCGTTGGTTTATATTAAAGTCATTGAGTTTAACTTCATATAAGGAAATCAAATTCATGAGGCCCTAATCTATGGATTTCACATGACTGGGATTACAGATACCTTAGAAAAATAAAGGTATGTGTGTGGATCAGAAAACCCGTCAGTATCTAATGTGACCACCATTTGCCTCTTGCAGCGCAACACCACTACTCAAGGCCGGCCCTGACCAATTTGGTGCCCTAGGCTAGATTTTAGCTGGTGCCCCTTGCAACGCAGCCAATTCCACCACCCATCATTGTGTTCATACACTCACACAGAAACTGCTTTATGTCTTTGAGATTTTCTTTATTTTACAAACAAAAAAAACCAACAAAATAAAAACAGTATTAAAGAAACAAGTGACATAAAATGAATTATAAATACAATATAAATTAGAGTATTGCACTAAAAAACTACTAGACATTTTTACAGCCTTGCCTTTCTGGCAGCAAAGCCATCTATGACATCATCATATGACAGCTGTTGTGAGACATGATTTATACTAATGATGGAAAGTCCACTGAGACGTTCTTGCACCGTAGTAGATCTCAGGTTGGTTTGACCTTAGAGAAGCTCCTTTCAGCCACTGTAACAGGAAGAGTGGCAGTGATTCTCAGAGCTACCCACATATTGGGGTACATTTCTGTCAGCTTCTTCTCATGTTTTTTGTTGGCAAATGTGGAAAGTTTCATATTTCCACAGCAAGTTCCCTGCCATCAATATCTGGCTGTCCGTCATGGCTTAGAGCAGTGCTCAGGGTTTGACAGTGCTCCAAATGTGCCATTCACCTCTCCCAGGCTCTGAAATTTCTCATCAAGTGAAGAGGGCTGTATCCACGACCACATCAAAAAATGTGGTTTCCATTGTTAGAAGTGCATCACCAACAGGCTCATCTGGAGCCTCATAACCAAAGTGCCTTTTTGGTTCTCAACCGCTTTTGCATCAGATAATCCAGTGTTTCTGTAGCAGGTAAGGAAATCTCTGGTTTTCTTCAGCAAGTCGACAGCCACATCTAGCTGCATAGAGGGTGACCGCATCAGTTTACTCACATGCTGGATCTTGTTGAGGATGTCATATCTCTTCCACTATTTTTTCTAGTATTTTTGCGCTGATGGAGTCCATCAGTTCATTTTGGATTCTTTTGCCCAGGTAATGTGTGTGACTGAGGGTATAAGGAGAAGATTGAGGACAAACTGAGGCAGAGCCAGGTGAGAGGTGTGGAAGGGTATGAGATATCACCCAGGACAGAGCCAATGAGCTGAACCAATTTAACAGGTTTGATACTGGCCCTCTCCACCTCGCCTCCAGCTCCCCAGGCCACACACTCTCACGGCTGTCCCACCCCCACTTTGCTCACAACACCTCTGAGACAATCAGCGACCCCGTTCCCTCTGGACTGATCTGCAACACCTCCCTTCCCCCCCACCTCTGGACTGATTGGTCCCTGTGCCCAAGAAGGCGCACCCCACTGTCCTGAATGACTTCAGACCTGTAGCGCTAACATCCCACATCATGCAGACCCTGGAAACGTTAGTCCTCGCTCACCTCAGAACCCTGGTGTGTTCATCAATGGACCCCCTGCAGTTCGCATATCAGCACAACATCGGGGTGGATGATGCAATCGTCTACCTTCTGCAGAGGGCCTACTCTCACCTTGACAACACAGGTTGCACTGTGAGGGTTATGTTTTTTGACTTCTCCAGTGCCTTCAATACCATATAGCCCCAGCCTTCAGCTCAACATCAGCAAAACAAAGGAGATGGTGGTGGACTTAAGGAGAACCAAGGCCCAACTGACTGCAGTCCCTATACAGGGGATGGATGTGGAAATGGTTGGTTCATACAAGTTCCTGGGAGTCCATATAGACAACAGGCTGGAATGGGCTGGCAACACCGGGGCCCTGTACAAAAAGGACCAGAGCCGACTCTACTTTCTCTGGAGGCTCCGGTCCTTCAACGTGTGCAGTAAACTACTGCATACTTTCTACCAGTATATGGTGGCCAGTGCCATCTTTTTTGCAGTGGTGTGCTGGGGCGCCAACATAAAAGCCGGTGATAGATAGATAGGTACTTTATTGATCCCCCGGGGGGAAATTTCATTGTCAAGCAGCTACAACAAAACACAGGGCAGGTGCAATGCTTCTCGGGTAAATAAGCTGATCAGGAAGGCTAGCTCTGTTCTGGGGATTAGCCTTGACACTCTAGAGGAGGTGGTGGAGAGAAGGATCCTGGCCAAACTGCTGGCCATCATGGACAACGTCAGCCACCCTCTGCATGCCATGGTTATGACACAGAGGAGCACCTTCAGTCACAGATTGATCCCACCACAGTGTGCCAGAGAGCGCTACAGGAGGTCCTTCCTGCCGGCGGCTATTAGACTATTTAATGTCTCACCGGGGTGCCGTGCCGTTGGCAACATCGACCTGGAACTATTGGGGTGTTAGGACCTAGGTTAATAATTATGCATCCATCTGTGAGTAACTGGTCTGTAATCACTCATTCACTCAGGACTTATTTATTCATTCAGGTCTGTATTTACATATTCATGTACAGTTGTTATATCATATCACGTGCAATATTGTAAGTAATTCTTGGACCTAACTTACGTAGTCATTCACTCAGGACTGCATATTAGTATCCTGTCAGTTGTATCTTTTTTAATTGCATTTAGTATATCGAATGTGCAATACGTGCCTTTATCTGTAATTAAACCCTGTACTAAGGACTGTATTTTAAGGGAGTTATTATTATTACCCTAAATTATATCATACACACATTTAGCTATTTAAGTATTTCTCTGCCATCGACCTGTATAGTTAAACATGCAAATATTCTTTATTTATCTATATCAACTTGCAATATTTATACTTTTTTTCACCCAATACTCTAACAATGTATAGTTCACCCATACTATGCAATGTCTTTTTTATAGCTTTTTGCACTCCAGACTTCTTGTATTTTTATATCTTTTCATACTGCCAAACTATATCGTTTATCTATTTTCGTTCTGTCATTTTGCCCCTGCCCTGTGTTTCACGTAGCTGCTTGACAAAGTAATTTCCCCACGGGCATCAATAAAGTACCCATCTAGCTAGCTAGTTATGTAGTTATGTTGTGGGGGGCTTTCGCTTTTTTTCTAATATTTCGAGTTAATAGTATTAGTAAAATAGTATATAAAAAAAAAAAAACTGTTCTTCACTTATCTGGGCGCCCCTATGGATGGACGGCGCCCCTAGCATTTGACGAATTCCGCCTATGCCACGGGCCGGCCCTGCCTCTACAGTCGTGGCCAAAAGTTTCGAGAATTACACAAGTATTGGTCTCCACAAAGTTTGCTGCATAAGTGTTGATGGCAATTTGCATATACTCCAGAATGTCATGAAGAGTGATCAGATCCCTCTTTGCCATGAAAATGAACTTTAATCCCCAAAAACATTTCCACTGCATTTCATCCCTGCCACAAAAGGACCAGCTGCCATCATGTCAGTGATTGTCTTGTTAACACAGGTGAGAGTGTTGACGAGGACAAGGCTGGAGATCACTCTGTCATGCTGATTGAGTCAGAATAACAGACTGGAAGCTTTAAAAGTAGGGTGGTGCTTGAAATCATTGTTCTTCCTCTGTCAACCATGGTTACCTGCAAGGAAACACGTGCCGTCATCATTGCTTTGCACAAAAAGGGCTTCACAGGCATGGATATTGCCGCTGGTAAGATTGCACCTAAATCAACCATTTATCGGATCATCAAGAACTTCAAGGAGAGAGGTTCAATTGTTGTGAAGAAGGCATCAGGGCGCCCAAGAAAGTCCAGCAAGCGCCAGGACCGTCTCCTAAAGTTGATTCAGCTGCGGGATCAGGGCACCACCAGTATAGAGCTTGCTCAGGAATGTCAGCAGGCAGGTGTGAGTGCATCTGCACGCACAGTGAGGCAAAGACTTTTGGAGGATGGCCTGGTGTCACTTCTCTCCAGGAAAAACATCAGGGACAGACTGATATTCCGCAAAAGGTACAGGGATTGGACTGCTGAGGACTGGGGTAGAGTCATTTTCTCTGAATCCTCTTTCCGATTGTTTGGGCCATCCGGAAAACACCTTGTCCGGAGAAGACAAGGTGAGCGCTACCATCAGTCCTGTGTCATGCCAACAGTAAAGCATCCTCAGACCATTCATGTGTGGGGTTGCTTCTCAGCCAAGGGAGTGGGCTCACTCACAATTTTGCCTAAGAACACAGCCATAAATAAAGAATGGTACCAACACATCCTCCGAGAGCAACTTCTCCCAACCATCCAAGAACAGTTTGGTGACGACCAATGCCTTTTCCAGCATGATGGAGCACCTTGCCATAGAATGTATGGTCCTGGATTCTGCTGTCCATATAGAATGTATGGTCCTGGATTTTGCTGTCCATATAGAATGTATGGTCCTGGATTCTGCTGTCCATATAGAATGTATGGTCCTGGATTTTGCTGTCCATATAGAATGTATGGTCCTGGATTCTGCTGTCCATATAGAATGTATGGTCCTGGATTCTGCTGTCCATATGGAATGTATGGTCCTGGATTCTGCTGTCCATATGGAATGTATGGGACGTTCTCTGTAGAAGGAGCTATTACTGTGATAGATAGATAGATAGATAGATAGATAGATAGATAGATAGATAGATAGATAGATAGATAGATAGATAGATAGATAGATAGATAGGTAGGTACTTTATTGATCCCCCGGGGGGGAAATTTCATTGTCAAGCAGCTACAACAAAACACAGGGCAGGTGCAAAATGCCACAACGAAAGTACACAAAAGACAGATACACGGTACATGATACATAGAGCGGCAGTATGAAAAAGTATAGAAATACAAGATATCTGGAGTGCAAAAAAATAAATAAAATAAAAGCTATAAAAAGACATAGCATAGTATGGGTGGTTGGCTGAATATGTACACTATACATTGGTGGATGTTGGATGGTTAACTATACTATACAGGTTGATGGCAGAGAAATACTTCAGTAGCTAAAAATGTGTATGATATGAGCGAGGGAATAATAGTTTACTTAATAGACAGACTGGGTAAATGAACAGGTAAGTGAACATTTTGCCTGGTTAAATTAGCTGTACAGTTAGGTATACAGTTATATTTACAGATAAGTGAATACTTGCATGGTTACACAAACTGTACAGGTACATGACAGGAAGATGGACGATGGACCTCTCCTGGTTACCAACTCTGTTACTGTAGCTAGTTACTGGTAGTGCCATAACACAGTCCTTTCCCCTCAGGCTCACCAGGAGTCAGCTCTATGGTCTACCTAGGGGGTAAGTGTGTGTGTAGTGCTCTGAAGTTGAAGCAACAACACTCCAGTATCTGAACCATCTCTCTAAGGCAGCTCTCAGACTTGTTGATTACTACCTAGTAATGTGTGTGTGAATCTCAGCTGATTGGAGCTGTGGTTTTAGATCATACAGATTGATTCATTCATAAATAGAATGCTGATAAATATGGTGATGTAATTGAGCACGATGTGCTGGAAACATTTTGTCACGTTGTCTGACTTAAGTCGTGCTCTCTCTCCGCTCTCTCCCCCTCTCTTCGCTCTCTGTCGCTCTCAATCTCTCTGCGCTCTCTCTCTCCTCTCTCCCACGCAGTGTGTATGTTAGGAGGATCAGCGTCATCGATATCTGATGTAAGTCATAGGAACAAGATAGTGGAACAGTGGCACTTAAGGGTGTGTGGTGAATGTTAATATTCTGGGTTGTCCTCCAGCTCAGACAGGAGGACCTCCTACAGGTCAGTAAGACTGACTCACTAACAGGCCACACACACACACACACACACAGTAAGACCGCTTACTCTAACTAGTTTGTCTTGTGTGATGTTGTACAGGAGAAGTACCGTCAGGACCAGGAGAGGCTGGATGCTGAGTGGCAGCAGGCCCAGGAGGAAGGATACAGGCAGGGTGAGGTGACCCCTGAGCCACTACCCGCCAGAGGCATTGTGGGAAATGTAGTCCCCCGCGTCAAATCACCCGCACCAAACATGGAGAGCTCAGGAGAGATGACCAATGGGATCGCTAGCCCTGCCAGTCCTCAGCCAGTCCTGAGCCAGCCCACGCCCCCTGTTGCCCATGTGGCATCCAATCAAAAGACTGAAGTGGTTTTTGATGGGGGAAGAAGGGAGGAGCTTGATGTTAAAGAGGCAGAGTCTCATCCTCAAAGGGCGGAGCAGGAAGAGGAGACTGATGGACTTGCAGAAGGAGATGATTGGTGAGGAAGACCACACCTTTTTGTTATTATTATTTACTTTTAGTGGGGATGTTTAAAGGCATCACTCTGCCAAGTGACACTACGGCCCTGTTCAGGAGCATCGTGGGTCAATTGTGACTGACTGATCTACAAATAATCAGTAGTTTTTATGATTTAAGGTGATTTGTGGACCAGTCAGTCACGACTCGCTGGCAAACAAGCCCAAATTGTGTCTGCGTATTGACTCTGTCCTCTCTCCCTGCCTCTGTCCTCTCTCCCTGCCTCTGTCCTCTCTCCCTGCCTCTGTCCTCTCTCCCTGCCTCTGTCCTGTCTCCCGGCCTCTGTCCTGTCTCCCTGCCTCTGTCCTGTCTCCCGGCCTCTGCTGCTGCCTCCAGGTCTGGGGACTCCTTTGGTTTCACCCAGCTATCTACAGATGACAGGTCAGTCAGTTCTAGAGACTACTATGGTTTCACCCAGCTATCTACAGATGACAGGTCAGTCAGTTCTAGAGACTACTATGGTTTCTCCCAGCTATCTACAGATGACAGGTCAGTCAGTTCTAGAGACTACTATGGTTTATCCCATCTAGGGGGCTTGGGAGTGTAGCTTTTTGATGGCAAGCTATGTCGATTTAATCATTTGGTGATATTTGTATGTCAATCATCTTGATGTGTTTGTATGTGTGAGTGCTGCAGGTCTTGTATAACCTGACAGACTTATGTGTTTGTTGATCAGGATGAAATCCAAGTCCTCCCCGTCACTGGACGGTTTCCACAGACAGGAGATGAAAGGTCAGGCTCTACTGTTGACTCCCTCTGTTAATGAGTGTACTCCCCATTCTAAATCCAACCTTCATCTTGGTGCACTTTACACCATGTTGTTCAAATCTAACCAGTCCTCTCATTTAGCCTAGGCCCAGGGAGAGGAGTCAGTGGTGGGCTTGGTAATTAGCCTAGGCCCAGGGAGAATGGAGTCAGTGGTGGGCTTGGTAATTAGCCTAGGCCCAGGGAGAATGGAGTCAGTGGTGGGCTTGGTAATTAGCCTAGGCCCAGGGAGAATGGAGTCAGTGGTGGGCTTGGTAATTAGCCTAGGCCCAGGGAGAATGGAGTCAGTGGTGGGCTTGGTAATTAGCCTAGGCCCAGGGAGAATGGAGTCAGTGGTGGGCTTGGTAATTAGCCTAGGCCCAGGGAGAATGGAGTCAGTGGTGGGCTTGGTAATTAGCCTAGGCCCAGGGAGAATGGAGTCAGTGGTGGGCTTGGTAATTAGCCTAGGCCCAGGGAGAATGGAGTCAGTGGTGGGCTTGGTAATTAGCCTAGGCCCAGGGAGAATGGAGTCAGTGGTGGGCTTGGTAATTAGCCTAGGCCCAGGGAGAATGGAGTCAGTGGTGGGCTTGGTAATTAATCTAGGCCCAGGGAGAGTGGAGTCAGTGGTGGGCTTGGTAATTAGCCTAGGCCCAGGGAGAGTGGAGTCAGTGGTGGGCTTGGTAATTAGCCTAGGCCCAGGGAGAGTGGAGTCAGTGGTGGGCTTGGTAATTAGCCTAGGCCCAGGGAGAATGGAGTCAGTGGTGGGCTTGGTAATTAGCCTAGGCCCAGGGAGAGTGGAGTCAGTGGTGGGCTTGGTAATTAGCCTAGGCCCAGGGAGAGTGGAGTCAGTGGTGGGCTTGGTAATTAGCCTAGGCCCAGGGAGAATGGAGTCAGTGGTGGGCTTGGTAATTAGCCTAGGCCCAGGGAGAATGGAGTCAGTGGTGGGCTTGGTAATTAGCCTAGGCCCAGGGAGAATGGAGTCAGTGGTGGGCTTGGTAATTAGCCTAGGCCCAGGGAGAATGGAGTCAGTGGTGGGCTTGGTAATTAGCCTAGGCCCAGGGAGAATGGAGTCAGTGGTGGGCTTGGTAATTAGCCTAGGCCCAGGGAGAATGGAGTCAGTGGTGGGCTTGGTAATTAGCCTAGGCCCAGGGAGAATGGAGTCAGTGGTGGGCTTGGTAATTAGCCTAGGCCCAGGGAGAATGGAGTCAGTGGTGGGCTTGGTAATTAGCCTAGGCCCAGGGAGAGTGGAGTCAGTGGTGGGCTTGGTAATTAGCCTAGGCCCAGGCAGAATGGAGTCAGTGGTGGGCTTGGTAATTAGCCTAGGCCCAGGGAGAGTGGAGTCAGTGGTGGGCTTGGTAATTAGCCTAGGCCCAGGGAGAGTGGAGTCAGTGGTGGGCTTGGTAATTAGCCTAGGCCCAGGGAGAATGGAGTCAGTGGTGGGCTTGGTAATTTACTCTCCTTACCTTTTTATATTGTGATTGACCGGTTCTCTTCACCCATTGGTCCTGTTGAAATAATACTGTTCACTCATTGGACAATGCTCAAATGACTCCTTTTTATTGGTCTTGCTGTAGTGACTATGATCTGATTGGTTATACTGTCGTGACTCTTCTCTCTGGTTGGTTATTAGACGGTACCAGGGAGGTCCCTAGGAGGAAGCTGCATCAGAGCATGTCGTTGGTAGAGGCTGAGAGGCAGCAGATCCTGGAGGAGATGAGGAAGAGGACGGCTCTACTGACCGACAACAGCTGGATACGACAACGCTCCACCTCTGTCAACAAACAACCCATTAACCGGCGAGGGCCTATGAGGAGGTAGTGGGTGTGTCTGTGTGTGGTTTATGAATAGGGTGCCATTTGGAACAAACCCCCGTCTCTACGTTACCTCTCCATCTGACCTCTCCATCTGACCTCTCCATCTGACCTCTCCATCTGACCTCTCCATCTGACCTCTCCATCTGACCTCTCCATCTGACCTCTCGACAGGTACGAATCTCTGGACAACCTTCCCACCACCTCCTCCTCCCTGCCCTCTAACCCCCAACGCCCCCACTCCTCCCTGGGCTTCTCCGCACCGTATCGCACCCCCTCCTCCCGGCACAGCATGGGTGGGTCCCAGGTGGGGTACTCCAACGGGACCCAGAAACACAGCCCTACCTGGCCCCGCCCCGTCAGCACCTCCTCCACCTCTCCCAACTCCGGAGAGGAACCTGCCACCGGCGAATCACAACCCGTCTCACAGCAGCGCAGCAGGTAATGGACCAATTAGGACTTGCGCTGTGTGTTTTATATGTACAGTGCATTGGAAAAGTATTCACACCTTTTACTCAGTACTTTGTTGAAGCACCTTTGGCAGCGATTACAGCATCAAGTCTTCTTGGGTATGACGCTACAAGCTTGGCACACCTGTATTTGGGGAGTTTCTCCCATTCTTCTCTGCAGATCCTCTCAAGCTCTGTCAGGTTGGATCAGGTTCAAGTCCGGGCTCTGGCTGGGCCACTCAAGGATATTCAGAGACTTGTCCCGAAGGCATACAAGGTGGGGGGGGGGGGGGGGTGACTTGGCATCAGTGAGGATGAATGCATGATAAACACAGTCCAGTCTCTGGAACAGAGAACAGGCTTCATGCATTTACAATAAGTCACCTTAATCCATTTTACAGAGAAGTGGCTTGGGCAAACGTCTTTTTGAGGAAATAAAAAACGATTTTCAGTTCTAGCAGCTGATCGTCCAGCCATATACCAGTGCTTTTGTAGGATGACACCTTTTCGATGGATGTTCCCCCAGACGTGTGTGGATCAGTCCGGTCCACACATCATCCTGTGTGTTTCTTCCTGTGTTTCCCTCCCTAACCCCCTGCAGGGTGGTGAGTTCTCGTCAGGTGTGTTCAGTGTGTGAGTGTCCTCTGGGCAGGGGGGCTGCCATGGTCATCGAGACCCTGAGCCTCTGCTTCCACCTGGCCTGCTTTCAGGTGAGGGGCTGGCTGGCAGGGCTGGCTGGCAGGGCTGGCTGGCAGGGCTGGCTGGCAGGGCTGGCTGGCAGGGCTGGCTGGCAGGGCTGGCTGGCAGGGCTGGCTGGCAGGGCTGGCTGGTTTGGACCTCATTCCCCTGGTCGGAGGATAGTTCATACCTACTAAACTGTCAGAACACTCAATGACCCTTCACAGCAGACTGACTGGCTGACTTCACATGGGCACTGTAGCAGACTGACTTCACATGGACACTGTAGCTGGCTGACTTCACATGGACACTGTAGCAGACTGACTGGCTGACTTCACATGGGCACTGTAGCAGACTGACTGGCTGACTTCACATGGGCACTGTAGCAGACTGACTGGCTGACTTCACATGGACACTGTAGCTGGCTGACTTCACATGGACACTGTAGCAGACTGACTGGCTGACTTCACATGGACACTGTAGCAGACTGACTGGCTGACTTCACATGGGCACTGTAGCAGACTGACTGGCTGACTTCACATGGGCACTGTAGCAGACTGACTGGCTGACTTCACATGGACACTGTAGCAGACTGACTAGCTGACTTCACATGGGCACTGTAGCAGACTGACTGGCTGACTTCACTATGGCTTCACCTGCTTAGCTACTTCCATGACCGGCTGAATACATGCTCTGCTCATTGGCTGTTCTAACTGTATGGAGGGTTGTTCAGATCTGACGGGAATGAGGTGCAGCTTGGTTTCTCCCTGCCTCTCTCTTGTAACACTGCTGGTTTCTCCCTGCCTCTCTCTTGTAACACTGCTGGTTTCTCCCTGCCTCTCTCTTGTAACACTGCTGGTTTCTCCCTGCCTCTCTCTTGTAACACTGCTGGTTTCTCCCTGCCTCTCTCTTGTAACACTGCTGGTTTCTCCCTGCCTCTCTCTTGTAACACTGCTGGTTTCTCCCTGCCTCTCTCTTGTAACACTGCTGGTTTCTCCCTGCCTCTCTCTTGTAACACTGCTGGTTTCTCCCTGCCTCTCTCTTGTAACACTGCTGGTTTCTCCCTGCCTCTCTCTTGTAACACTGCTGGTTTCTCCCTGCCTCTCTCTTGTAACACTGCTGGTTTCTCCCTGCCTCTCTCTTGTAACACTGCTGGTTTCTCCCTGCCTCTCTCTTGTAACACTGCTGGTTTCTCCCTGCCTCTCTCTTGTAACACTGCTGGTTTCTCCCTGCCTCTCTCTTGTAACACTGCTGGTTTCTCCCTGCCTCTCTCTTGTAACACTGCTGGTTTCTCCCTGCCTCTCTCTTGTAACACTGCTGGTTTCTCCCTGCCTCTCTCTTGTAACACTGCTGGTTTCTCCCTGCCTCTCTCTTGTAACACTGCTGGTTTCTCCCTGCCTCTCTCTTGTAACACTGCTGGTTTCTCCCTGCCTCTCTCTTGTAACACTGCTGGTTTCTCCCTGCCTCTCTCTTGTAACACTGCTGGTTTCTCCCTGCCTCTCTCTTGTAACACTGCTGGTTTCTCCCTGCCTCTCTCTTGTAACACTGCTGGTTTCTCCCTGCCTCTCTCTTGTAACACTGCTGGTTTCTCCCTGCCTCTCTCTTGTAACACTGCTGGTTTCTCCCTGCCTCTCTCTTGTAACACTGCTGGTTTCTCCCTGCCTCTCTCTTGTAACACTGCTGGTTTCTCCCTGCCTCTCTCTTGTAACACTGCTGGTTTCTCCCTGCCTCTCTCTTGTAACACTGCTGGTTTCTCCCTGCCTCTCTCTTGTAACACTGCTGGTTTCTCCCTGCCTCTCTCTTGTAACACTGCTGGTTTCTCCCTGCCTCTCTCTTGTAACACTGCTGGTTTCTCCCTGCCTCTCTCTTGTAACACTGCTGGTTTCTCCCTGCCTCTCTCTTGTAACACTGCTGGTTTCTCCCTGCCTCTCTCTTGTAACACTGCTGGTTTCTCCCTGCCTCTCTCTTGTAACACTGCTGGTTTCTCCCTGCCTCTCTCTTGTAACACTGCTGGTTTCTCCCTGCCTCTCTCTTGTAACACTGCTGGTTTCTCCCTGCCTCTCTCTTGTAACACTGCTGGTTTCTCCCTGCCTCTCTCTTGTAACACTGCTGGTTTCTCCCTGCCTCTCTCTTGTAACACTGCTGGTTTCTCCCTGCCTCTCTCGTAACACTGCTGGTTTCTCCCTGCCTCTCTCTTGTAACACTGCTGGTTTCTCCCTGCCTCTCTCTTGTAACACTGGTAATGCTAACTATCTCCATGGTGATGGTAACTCTCCATGGTGGTAGGGATGGTGATGGTTGGTAATGCTAACTCCATGGTGGTAGGGATGGTGATGGTTGGTAATGCTAACTCTCCATGGTGATGGTTGGTAATGCTAACATGCACTGCTTTGCCTACAGTGGGTAGATTTGGATAATCACTGGTGGAATAAAGCCAATCATAGTCAGTGTTTTAGTTGATCCTCCTCATGGTCTCCTCTCCTCCTCTCCCTCAGTGTGTGGACTGCAGGTGCCATCTTGGAGGGTCAGAGGTCAGAGCCCAGATCAGAAACAGGAAGCCTTACTGTGACCCCTGCTACATCCGACTCAAGTGTAAGTAATTTAACCAGTACATACAGGAGGCCTATATGACTATTAGTCAGTGGAAGTCATTTATACAGTACATACAGGAGGCCTATATGACTATTAGTCAGTGGAAGTCATTTATACAGTACATACAGGAG
Source organism: Thymallus thymallus (assembly GCA_023634145.1). NCBI lineage: Eukaryota > Metazoa > Chordata > Actinopteri > Salmoniformes > Salmonidae > Thymallus > Thymallus thymallus. The sequence continues at coordinate 479,483 of JAKYLM010000079.1, forward strand.
GCCTATATGGCTATTAGTCAGTGGAAGTCATTTATACAGTACATACAGGAGGCCTATATGACTATTAGTCAGTGGAAGTCATTTATACAGTACATACAGGAGGCCTATATGACTATTAGTCAATGGAAGTCATTTATACAGTAGATTACTGATTAGATCAGACATAATCAGATGTTCTCGACCCTTCTTCCCACCTCGCCTCCCTGTGACCAGAATGAATTGTAGCAGTTTGAGGAAGAGACAACATCTTCCAACACGGCGGTGGAGAGCTTGACTATGTCCATGTTGACCACGTAATAAGACCTGGTCAACCTTTACGGAATAATGCACCGATTTATAGTATGTCTGTGACTCAAATGGCACCCTATTCCCTACGTAGTGCACTACCCATAGGTCTCTGATCAAATGTAGTGCACTATGTAGGGAATAGGGTGCCATTTGGTACACACCCTATGTCTCTGACTAAGATTAAGTTGTGCTTTTCTTCCTAGTTAAGTAACTAATGTACTTTTCAATAGCTTTTAATATGCAACAGATTTCTACCACAACAGTAATTGAATCTCGAGGAGTTTCTTAAATCACATTTGTCTTCCTGAGATGTTTTTCTTGCTGATAATTGATAAAGGAGACTCTGTTTAATGAATCTATTAAATATCAGTATAATCGTAGTGTTTGACGTACTTCTCAATGTATTTTTCTCTACCTTAAATTAGATTGTATGCTTTGTTTAAAGATGTTATTGAGATTATTTGTATTGATTTCACAAGTGAATCCTTCTAGCATGTCACTAAAAGTACACTTTGGGGTTGGTTGTCTGTGGAAGCAGGGATGCTAATTGTGTTGCTCCCTGAAATATAAAGGGTATCTTATGAAATGTAATGACGTTAAATAAAAAGGACCGAGTGTAGATTATCTAATCTCTTTATTCCAATCTTTCCACTTTGAGCCAGGAGAGATTGACATGCATATCATTGTCAGCTCTACGTGTATGTTTAAGGGCCTGTGGATGTATTTCAAGGCCTACCTTCAAAATCAGTGCCTCTTTGCTCGACATTATGGGGAAAATCTAAAGAAATCAGCCAAGACCTCAAAGATCTCCACAAGTCTGGTTCATCCTTGGGAGCAATTTCCAAACGCCTGAAGGTACCACGTTCATCTGTACAAACAATAGTTTGCAAGTATAAACACCATGGGACCACGCAGCCGTCATACCGCTCAGGAAGGAGACGCGTTCTGTCTTCTAGAGATGAACGTACTTTGGTTTGAAAATGTCAGGAATTGAGAAACATTTAAACTCAGTTTCTCAGTTATTTGGTTAAGCTATATGTAAACTTCCGACTTCAACTGTATATGGGGGATACAACCATCCCTGCTCTGCAGATGGGATGGTAAATTGTTTTGGTATTGTCCATATGTAGCTTGTTTTTGGTCACAGGTTCAGGAATGGCTGAAGAATTGCAACATTTACCTGGAGCTAACTCTGCAGATAGCAATACTGGGTGACTTGAAAGGTCATAGTCAATCGATCAAGAATATAATACTTTTAGCAAAAAAATATATTTAAATTTTACAATCTGTAGAAACAATGAGAATTGAAACATCACAGCACAGTGGAAAAATATATGGCAAATAAATCCAATAAGGACAGTGTTAAGAGAATGGAGCTGAAGGTTCGGACTAATAACAAGATAACTAACTCCGTAAAACATATATAGCTTAAGAAGTTTTGTGAAAGAGCTGAAGATATGGCAAATAGAAATCAAACCGGATAGACAGAGAGGTTGAGGGTCGAGGAAGGACGATAGTCAAAACAAACACAATATAACTGTTGTAAAATCGACTGTGTCCATAAAATGTGTATAGTATGTATAAACTGGAAATGGAGGCCTAAGTGTTGTTCATTAGTTTACTCCAGTTAGGGGAGGGGCTGTAGGGTTAGGAAGTAATACAGGATCATATCATTAAAAACTATCTCAGATTTTATTACGCTGAAGAAAAATGTAAACACAACATGCAATAATTTTACTGAGTTACAGTTCATATAAGGAAATCAGTCAATTGAAATAAATTCAATAGACCCTAATCTATGGATTTCACATGACTGGGCATGGTCAGCCATGGACGGGCCTAGGAGGACATTGGCCCATTCACTGGGGAGCCAGGCCCAGCCAATCAGAATGAGTTTTTCCCCACAAAATGGCTTTATTACATACATAAATACGCCTCCGCAGGGATGTGGAGGTCCTGGGCTGGCGTGGTTACTCGTGGTCTGCGGTTGTGAGGCGGCTTATGGTAGAGAAATTAACATTCAATTCTCTGGCAACCGCTCTGGTGGATATTCCTGTCAGTACAGGAATATCACAATGGCTTCTGTTGCTATGGCTGTTGCTAGAACTTGCAACATTCTGACCGGATGACGTAATGCACCAAAGCGTCCGTTGCTATGATAGATAGATAGATAGATAGATAGATAGATAGATAGATAGATAGATAGATAGATAGATAGATAGATAGATAGGTACTTTATTGATCCCAGAGGGGAAATTTCTTTGTCAAGCAGCTACAACAAAACACAGGGCAGGTGCAAAATGCCAGAACGAAAATACACAAGACAGATACACGGTACATGATACATAGAGCGGCAGTATGAAAACATATAGAAATACAAGAAGTCTGGAGTGCAAAAAAGCTATAAAAAGACATTGCATAGTATGGGTGGTTGGCTGAATATGTACACTATACATTGGTGGATGTTGGATGGTTAACTATACTATACAGGTCGATGGCAGAGAAATACTTCAGTAGCTAAAAGTGCGTATGATATGAGCGAGGGTAATAATAGTTTACTTAATAGACAGACTGGGTAAATGTACAGGTACATTCATATTTGCATGGTTAAATTAACTGTACAGGTAAATGACAGGAAGAGATACTTTAATAGCTAAATGTGTGTATGATATAATTTGGGGTAATAATAGTAATTCCCTTAAAATACAGTCCTTAGTGCGCAGGGTTTAATTACAGATAAATGCACATATTGCACATTCAATATACTATATGCAATGAAAAAAGATACAACTGACAGGATACTAATATGCATTCCTGAGTGAATGACTACATATGTTAAGTCCAAGAATTACTTACAATATTGCACGTGATATGATATAACAACTGTACATGAGTATGTACAGTGGGGAGAACAAGTATTTGATACACTGCCGATTTTGCAGGTTTTCCCACTTACAAAGCATGTAGAAGTCTGTAATTTTTATCATAGGTACTCAATTGTGAGTGACGGAATCTAAAACAAAAATCCAGAAAATCACATTGTAGGATTTTTAAGTAATTAATTTGCATTTTAATGCATGACATAAGTATTTGATCACCTACCAACCAGTAAGAATTCCGTCTCTCACAGACCTGTTAGTTTTTCTTTAAGAAGCCCTCCTGTTCTCCACTCATTACCTGTATTAACTGCACCTGTTTGAACTCGTTATCTGTATAAAAGACACCTGTCCACACACTCAATCAAACAGACTCCAACCTCTCCACAATGGCCAAGGCCAGAGAGCTGTGTAAGGACATCGGGGATAAAATTGTAGACCTGCACAAGGCTGGGATGGGCTACAGGACAATAGGCAAGTAGCTTGGTGAGAAGGCAACAACTGTTGGCGCAATTATTAGAAAATGGAAGAAGTTCAAGATGACGGTCAATCTCCCTCGGTCTGGGGCACCATGCAAGATCTCACCTCGTGGGGCATCAATGATCATGAGGAAGGTGAGAGATCAGCTCAGAACTACACGGCAGGACCTGGTCAATGACCTGAAGAGAGCTGGGACCACAGTCTCAAAGAAAACCATTAGTAACACTACGCCGTCATGGATTAAAATCCTGCGGCGCACGCAAGGTCCCCCTGCTCAAGCCAGCGCATGTCCAGGCCCGTCTGAAGTTTGCCAATGACCATCTGGATAATCCAGAGGAGGAATGGGAGAAGGTCATGTGGTCTGATGAGACAAAAATATAGCTTTTTGGTCTAAACTCCACTCGCCGTGTTTGGAGGAAGAAGAAGGATGAGTACAACCCCAAGAACACCATCCCAACCGTGAAGCATGGAGGTGGAAACATCATTCTTTGGGGATGCTTTTCTGCAAAGGGGACAGGACGACTATACCGTATTGAGGGGAGGATGGATGGGGCAATTTATCGCGAGATCTTGGCCAACAACCTCCTTCCCTCAGTAAGAGCATTGAAGATGGGTCGTGGCTGGGTCTTCCAGCATGACAACGACCCGAAACACACAGCCAGGACAACTATGGAGTGGCTCTGTAAGAAGCATCTTAAGGTCCTGGAGTGGCCTAGCCAGTCTCCAGACCTGAACCCAATAGAAAATCTTTGGAGGGAGCTGAAAGTCCGTATTGCCCAGCGACAGCCCTGAAATCTGAAGCATCTGTATGGAGGAGTGGGCCAAAATCCCTGCTGCAGTGTGTGCAAACCTGGTCAAGAACTACAGGAAACGTATGATCCCTGTAATTGCAATCAAAGGTTTCTGTACCAAATATTAAGTTCTGCTTTTCTGATGTATCAAATACTTATGTCATGTTCTCCCCACTGTATATACAGACCTGAATGAATAAATAAGTCCTGAGTGAATGAGTGATTACAGACCAGAGTTACTCACGGATGGATGCATAATTGTTAAACTAGGTCCTAGCACCCCAACAGTTCCAGATCTATGTTGCCGACGGCACGGCACCCAGGTGAGGCATTATATAGTCTAATAGCCGCCGGCAGGAAGGACCTCCTGTAGCGCTCTCTGGCACACCGTGGTGGGATCAGTCTGTGACTAAAGGTGCTCCTCTGTGTCATAACCATGGCATGCAGAGGGTGGGTGACGTTGTCCATGATGGCCAGCAGTTTGGCCAGGATCCGTCTCTCCGCCACCTCCTCTAGTGTCAAGGCTCATCCCCAGAACAGAGCTAGCCTTCCTGATCAGCTTATTTACCCGAGAAGCATCATCAGCCTTTATGTTGGCTCCCCAGCACACCACTGCAAAAAATATGGCCACACCACAGACTATACTGGTTGCTTGGTCGCGAAGAAAGGAGGTCGTGGCCATTCTAGTTCTATTTCACCGCGTAAACGCTCTCTCAGTCCGCGCAAAAGGACAGTGTTTTTGACGGTGACAACCTGCTGAGTACCTGCTGCTTCAGAGGACCTAAAAGACTGGAAAGAGAACACTTTCTTTACCATATATTTGTCTTTATATAAGTAAATATTGTTAAATAGGAAGAAATAATGTAAACTGTTTTTAGATTGATGTTGCTAGCTACTGTACGTATTTAGCTCAGCCTGCCAGACAGATGAATCTAGCTAACGTTAGCTAGCTCGCTAGCTACTGTAACTGTTGTAGCTTTCTGTTTGTATGTAGCTTGCACTTCAATAGCATCCCTCAATGAGATTTTCCAACCAGGTGAAGTACTATGAACACACCACTGATCTCTACAAGAGGCGCAACATTCAGAGAGAATTCACAATTCAGGATAACCTTAAGCAGTTAACTTCTATCAGATAACAGGACGGATGTTGCTATGTACAACCATTTTTCAACAACACTTTTCCATCTAGCTAGTTTCTAGCTAGACATATAGTTCAGTGGAGGCTGGTGAGGGGAGGACGGCTCATAATGTTTCCATGTGGTTGATGCCATTCAATTGACTCCATTCCAGCCATTATTATAAGTCTTCCTCCCCTCAGCAGCCTCCTCTGATACAGCTATATGTCTGTCATATTGAGCTGTCTAGCTATACATTAAACCGGATGAAAGCGAGCGCTGGGAAGACTGTGGCGCCACAGGAGTTTCAGCCCGTCATAGTAGTTTCACCATTGGCACATGATCGGTAAGATACCAATTCAAATGTTGCCCTGATAACTTGTTTAGTAATGGTTGCTTTATTTGACCACAGCAGAGTTCAATATTATATATGTTTTAGAATGTGTCAGTATCCTTCCAAATATTAAAATGTGCATAGTGTCTGACACATATAATAGTCATCTTCTCTCTAACACCTTAAAATGTTAGGGGTGGACCTCTTCAATTTAATTCTCCAACTGACTTTAGGACCATCGACTGTCCGAGCCACCCAGGAGGTATCCGAGCCACCCAGGAGGTATCCCATCCACCAGAGCCAGTGAGTTTGGATCAGTCTGATGCTCTGAGTTGGAAGGGGACCAGCTCGAGGTAGGCTATACTTTCAAAAACTGTTGGAAAAAGTACTTTTCACCCCTTCATAACACTGCACTAATCCATAAAATGTTCTAACAGGTGGCTTGTGTCGGATTGGAGGAACAGGGGCAGGTAGGTCCACTCACTGGACTAGAAGACACTGGTGAGGTTCTCATCACCAGTGTCCAACAGGGGCAGGTTAGGCCAGCTGCTCTCTGGCCGGATGGAGGAACTTCAGGGTCATTCTCCCATCACACTCCGGGTTAGACAATGTTACAGTTGATCATGCTCCAGCTCTTCTGCAGGTGCAGCATCCAGACGTAGGAGGCCGCCTCGCGGTGGGCGGCATCGCCATGCTGTCAACAGTACCAACACTGGCCCAGGGGTTTGTCCAGATAGTCAATCTCAAGGCTAACCACTGGGTCACAGTAAGTAACCTTGCTACCAGGTAGGTACTGTTAAGGTGTATGACTCCAGTGGTCATGACACCACCCCAGAGTTTCTCTCACAACTCACCTCTCTCTTATCTTCTCCAAGGACCTCTGTGACTGTGGAGTGGCCGGCCGTCCAGCAGCAGAAAGGGTCACAGATTGTGGGCTGTCTGCTATTGACCATGAGACAACATATTTTCTCTTGTTTTCAGGCTGGGCACCTGTCACCATTTTCACCTCCCAAGGTATCCACACCCTACACAAGAGGTCAGCGTCCACTGCTTCTGTCTGGAATAGGTGAGAGAAGGTAAGGAGGTGGCCCGGTGAGAGAAGGTAAGGAGGTGGCCCGGTGCAGGAGATGCTGCAAGCGTGTCTTGTTTGTCTCATGTCGTTAATGTGTGTGAATCTGTCTCCATCGTCCGTCATCCGTTCTGTCTGTTTTCCCCCACCCTTGTCACTGAATGGCTGCCTCCCCACCTCAACATGGTAGGGATTTTACTGAATTGTATGTTATTGTAAATAACTTTAATAACCTGTAATATTGTTTTTAATTTGTATAAAGATGTGTTTTCTTGCAGACATTGGCTGTGAAATTGGTAAATTGGTTGGTAAGTATATAGCACATGTATCGGTCTTGTATTGCAAGTAACGTTCACAAGCATGTAAATATTTGTGTATTTTTACAATATTTTAAACTTGCTTGAATTGGCTGTAAATGTGTACATTTGCGTATTAAATGTATTTATTGCAAGTTAAATGTTCTATTGAGTGTTCAGTTGCCCAGTTCCTTACTGGTCCTTAACCCCTTCTCCCTAGACATTCATCTTTTGTGCCCAATTCCAAATCAGATTTTAGGCCACAGTTGGTATGGAATTTGACATTGGTTTCTAGTTAGTGTTTGCATATCTGGAGGTTCTAGATCTGTGTACGTAATATGGCAGAAGTGTTCCAGACTCCATTACATCTCATTACATCATCTAAAGCTACTGTTATTGTCATGTTTTCATTATCTGATAATAAAGTTTGCTTGCTGTATCATACTGGGCATATAATATGTGATATACACAGATGAACTAACAACACCATCACTGCAATGACGCAGAACACAGAGAGCAGTAGTGCCTGGACTTCAGTCTCCCTCTTCAAGTCCCCCTTCTGAGACTGGTTGCCTGTTGAGAACAAGTGACAGTCAGAACCTCCAAACCACACATCTCTATTCCACACCAGAATTAAGTATTTGTCTGATTGCCATGTGAGTGTAAAAAAATATCTGAAAAAATAAATGAATAACATGCCTGTATCAACCCCCCCAAAAAAGTTGGTGTATTACAATCTTAAATATTGCCAGGTTGGTTTTCACAGCTGTTTCACAAGGTGTTCATTATCGTAATTTGTAAGGTTTACTTTGATGGTATTTATGTGTTCCACATTATTCACTGTTGTATCCTAGATACATATATATTAAATCACAAGAGTACTAATTCACTATGCGAGAGGTTTTAAATCATAATAGAGCACCACTGAAATGATATTATTTCAGTGTAGATGAGGGAAGTGCAGGTTAAAATAAAAACATGACAGCCAGACAAGCTGTATGAATCAAATGGATTTACATATGAATGGACTAGAAATTAGTTGACTTGGTGATCTGTAAGGTAAGTAACTTTAATGTGTGACTGATTACACGTTGTCTTTGCCATTTCAGAAACGTAGCAAGGTTTAAGACATGGACTTCATGTTGTGATGTTAACAAGGTACCAAAAGTAGTTCAAATTATTGTTTTCATTTTATTAGCTCAACAAAACTTGTTTAAACAGAAATTGTCGCGGAAATCAGCCTTATTTGTATAGCGATGATGAAAAGAACGACATGTAGGCTGGAATGTTCTCCAACATTCTAATCATTAGGTCATCACACCGTTGGTATAGCAACGGACGATAATAGTTTATGGAATCCCATTGATATAGCAACGGACGATAATAGTTTATGGAATCCCATTGTTGGTATAGCAACGGACGATGGTAGTTTATGGAATCCCATTGGTCATCACACCGTTGGTATAGCAACGGACAATAATAGTTTATGGAATCCCATTGTTGGTATAGCAACGGACGATAGTAGTTTATGGAATCCCATTGGTCATCACACCGTTGATATAGCAACGGACAATAGTAATTTATGGAATCCCATTGGTCATCACACCGTTGATATAGCAACGGACGATAGTAGTTTATGGAATCCCATTGGTCATCACATCGTTGATATAGCAACGGACGATAGTAGTTTATGGAATCCCATTGGTCATCACACCGTTGGTATAGCAACGGACAATAATAGTTTATGGACTCCCATTGGTCATCACACCATTGGTATAGCAACGGACGATAGTAGTTTATGGAATCCCATTGATATAGCAACGGACGATAATAGTTTATGGAATCCCATTGTTGGTATAGCAACGGACGATGGTAGTTTATGGAATCCCATTGGTCATCACACCGTTGGTATAGCAACGGACAATAATAGTTTATGGAATCCCATTGTTGGTATAGCAACGGACGATAGTAGTTTATGGAATCCCATTGGTCATCACACCGTTGATATAGCAACGGACAATAGTAATTTATGGAATCCCATTGGTCATCACACCGTTGGTATAGCAACGGACGATAATAGTTTATGGAATCCCATTGGTCATCACACCATTGGTATAGCAACGGACGATAATAATTTATGGGATCCCATTGTGACGTAGAGGGGGACATTATTTGACATGACAGGCCCCACTCTCTCAGGCCACTCTGGAGACGCTTTCCCTCGCGTGCTCTCTTGTTCTCTCTCTCTCTCTCCAATTATGCAATAAGTTTTGGGGAATTTACAAGCTGTGCACGTCACGTAAACTCAACTCCTGCAAGCGCGTGCCTTAACTCAATGTGTTGGAAGAGAAGCCCAGTAAAATGAAGGATACTCTTCGTGTCTCCTAATTTATCCTGTTTTCAGGTTTTTATCACAGATGTCTAAACTGGGATGAGTTTTCTGGTCATTTTTTATGTATAATTTAAGTGTTTTTACCGAGTGACAAAATGACTGAGTTTTTCCCATTCATAGAACATCTCATTCCAAAAACATGGGCATTGCTGCTATAACAGCCTCCACTCTTCTGGGAAGGCTTTCCACTAGATATTGGAACATTGCCGCAGGGACTTCCATTCAGCGACAAGACCATAAGTGAGGTTGTGTACTGATGTTGGGTGATTAGGCCTGGACCGCAGTCGGCGTTCCAATTCATCCCAAAAGTGTTTGGTGGGGTTGAGGTCAGGGCTTTGTGCAGGCTAGTCAAGTTCTTCCACACCTATTTCGACAAACCATTTCTGTATGGAACTCGCTTTGTGCACAGGGGAATTGTCATGCTGAAACAGTAAAGGGCCTTCCCCAAACTGTTACGACAACGTTAAAAGCATTGTCTAGAATGTCATTGTATGCTGTAGTGTTAAGATTTCCCTTCACTGGAACTAAGGGGCCCAAACCATGAAAAACTGTCCCAGACTATTATTCCTCCTCCACCAAACTTTACAGTTGGCACTATGCATTGGGGCAGGTAGGGTTCAAACCTAGAATTGTCCGTTGGACTGCAAGATGGTGAGGTGTGATTCATCGCTCCAGATAATGCGATTTCACTGCTCCAGAATCCAATGGCGGCGAGCTTTACACCACTCCAGCCGACGCTTAGCATTACGCATGGTGATCTTCGGCTTGTGTGCGGCTGCTCGGCCATGGAAACCCATTTCATAAAGCTCCCGATAGTCCCCGTAGTTCCATTAATCACCTGGTCTAGAGTGGATAATATAGTCCCCGTAGTTCCATTAATCACCTGGTCTAGAGTGGATAATATAGTCCCCGTAGTTCCATTAATCACCTGGTCTAGAGTGGATAATATAGTCCCCGTAGTTCCATTAATCACCTGGTCTAGAGTGGATAATATAGTCCTGTAGTTCCATTAATCACCTGGTCTAGAGTGGATAATATAGTCCTGTAGTTCCATTAATCACCTGGTCTAGAGTGGATAATATAGTCCTGTAGTTCCATTAATCACCTGGTCTAGAGTGGATAATATAGTCCTGTAGTTCCATTAATCACCTGGTCTAGAGTGGATAATATAGTCCTGTAGTTCCATTAATCACCTGGTCTAGAGTGGATAATATAGTCCTGTAGTTCCATTAATCACCTGGTCTAGAGTGGATAATATAGTCCTGTAGTTCCATTAATCCCCTGGTCTAGAGTGGATAATATAGTCCCCGTAGTTCCATTAATCACCTGGTCTAGAGTGGATAATATAGTCCCCGTAGTTCCATTAATCACCTGGTCTAGAGTGGATAATATAGTCCCCGTAGTTCCATTAATCACCTGGTCTAGAGTGGATAATATAGTCCCCGTAGTTCCATTAATCACCTGGTCTAGAGTGGATAATATAGTCCCCGTAGTTCCATTAATCACCTGGTCTAGAGTGGATAATATAGTCCTGTAGTTCCATTAATCACCTGGTCTAGAGTGGATAATATAGTCCTGTAGTTCCATTAATCACCTGGTCTAGAGTGGATAATATAGTCCTGTAGTTCCATTAATCACCTGGTCTAGAGTGGATAATATAGTCCTGTAGTTCCATTAATCACCTGGTCTAGAGTGGATAATATAGTCCTGTAGTTCCATTAATCACCTGGTCTAGAGTGGATAATATAGTCCTGTAGTTCCATTAATCACCTGGTCTAGAGTGGATAATATAGTCCTGTAGTTCCATTAATCCCCTGGTCTAGAGTGGATAATATAGTCCCCGTAGTTCCATTAATCACCTGGTCTAGAGTGGATAATATAGTCCCCGTAGTTCCATTAATCACCTGGTCTAGAGTGGATAATATAGTCCCCGTAGTTCCATTAATCACCTGGTCTAGAGTGGATAATATAGTCCCCGTAGTTCCATTAATCACCTGGTCTAGAGTGGATAATATAGTCCTGTAGTTCCATTAATCACCTGGTCTAGAGTGGATAATATAGTCCTGTAGTTCCATTAATCACCTGGTCTAGAGTGGATAATATAGTCCTGTAGTTCCATTAATCACCTGGTCTAGAGTGGATAATATAGTCCTGTAGTTCCATTAATCACCTGGTCTAGAGTGGATAATATAGTCCTGTAGTTCCATTAATCACCTGGTCTAGAGTGGATAATATAGTCCTGTAGTTCCATTAATCACCTGGTCTAGAGTGGATAATATAGTCCTGTAGTTCCATTAATCACCTGGTCTAGAGTGGATAATATAGTCCTGTAGTTCCATTAATCACCTGGTCTAGAGTGGCTGCTATAGTCCTGTAGTTCCATTAATCACCTGGTCTAGAGTGGATAATATAGTCCTGTAGTTCCATTAATCACCTGGTCTAGAGTGGATAATATAGTCCTGTAGTTCCATTAATCACCTGGTCTAGAGTGGATAATATAGTCCTGTAGTTCCATTAATCACCTGGTCTAGAGTGGCTGCTATAGTCCTGTAGTTCCATTAATCACCTGGTCTAGAGTGGCTGCTATAGTCCTGTAGTTCCATTAATCACCTGGTCTAGAGTGGATAATATAGTCCCCGTAGTTCCATTAATCACCTGGTCTAGAGTGGATAATATAGTTCCATTAATCACCTGGTCTAGAGTGGATAATATAGTCCTGTAGTTCCAGACTGATCCTGTACTTCCAGACTGGGACCAGAGCTGCTTGGTGAGGGACCAGAGCTGCTTGGTGAGGGACCAGAGCTGCTTGGTGAGGGACCAGAGCTGCTTGGTGAGGGACCAGAGCTGCTTGGTGAGGGACCAGAGCTGCTTGGTGAGGGACCAGAGCTGCTTGGAGAGGGACCAGAGCTGCTTGGAGAGGGACCAGAGCTGCTTGGAGAGGGACCAGAGCTGCTTGGAGAGGGACCAGAGCTGCTTGGAGAGGGACCAGAGCTGCTTGGAGAGGGACCAGAGCTGCTTGGAGAGGGACCAGAGCTGCTTGGAGAGGGACCAGAGCTGCTTGGAGAGGGACCAGAGCTGCTTGGTGAGGGACCAGAGCTGCTTGGTGAGGGACCAGAGCTGCTTGGTGAGGGACCAGAGCTGCTTGGTGAGGGACCAGAGCTGCTTGGTGAGGGACCAGAGCTGCTTGGTGAGGGACCAGAGCTGCTTGGTGAGGGACCAGAGCTGCTTGGAGAGGGACCAGAGCTGCTTGGAGAGGGACCAGAGCTGCTTGGAGAGGGACCAGAGCTGCTTGGAGAGGGACCAGAGCTGCTTGGTGAGGGACCAGAGCTGCTTGGTGAGGGACCAGAGCTGCTTGGTGAGGGACCAGAGCTGCTTGGTGAGGGACCAGAGCTGCTTGGTCCTAACCACAAACCAGGGTTAGGGTCCATCCTCCATGGGGGTTAGGGTCCATCCTCCATGGGGGTTAGGGTCCATCCTCCATGGGGGTTAGGGTCCATCCTCCATGGGGGTTATGCTTTTTCTTATGTTTAGCAGCGCAGAACGTACACGCGAGTCCTCAATTATTTACACCGAGCCCAACTCCTGGATTTAGCTCACTCAGCGCTGCTGCATCCCAAGCAAACGTTTGATATTCCGGACGAGTTGAAAAGGCGACACCGTGGACGCAGGGCGGGATTGAAGTGTAAGGCAAAGCTTAGGAAGTACAAGCCGGCTATACCGTCTATCATTATGGGCAACGTGAGATCGCTGCATAACAAGATGGACAAGCTTCAGGCCTTGGTTCTTGGGCAAAGAGAATACCGGGAAGATAGCCTAATGTTTTTTACTGAGACTTGGCTGAACGATAACATCCCCATAGAGAACGTCACTATCGGCGGGTTCCTGACCATCAGAGCGGACAGGGATAGCGTTTCTTCCGGTAAGAGTAAGGGAGGGGAGCTGGCTTTATTAGTTAACAACAGATGGTGTAATCCGAGCCATATTACTGTTAAGGAACAGTTTTGTAGCCCGGACATTGAGCTGTTAGCCGTTAGCCTGAGATCCTACTATTTGCCGAGGGAATTCACGGTGGCCATTAATGTTATTGTTTACATCCCGCCCTCTGCTGACGCAAACACAGCGTGTGACGTCATCCACTCTGTTATCGCGAGGTTACAGACAGCGCATCCCAGTGCTTTCTTTGCCATTTCGGGGGATTTTAACCATGCATCTCTATCTTCAACGCTGCCCAAGTTCAAACAGTTCGTGAAGTGCCCAACCAGGAATAATACAACTCTGGACTTGTTATATGCTAATGTGAAGTACGCATACAACTCCACTGCACTCCCTCCCCTCGGTAGATCGGATCACAACCTTGTCCACCTCACTCCACTCTACAGGCCTATGGTCCAACAGCAGCCTGCGACCACTAGGACCATTAGGAGATGGTCCCCGGAGGCGAATGAGGCCCTACAGGACTGCTTTGAAACAACAGACTGGGATGTGCTCTGTGAGGCTCATGGGGTGGACATCGATGGACTTACTGACTGCATAACAGACTATATTAATTTTTGTGTAGACAACACTGTACCCACCAGGAAGGTACGCTGTTTTCCAAATAATAAACCCTGGGTCACCAGCGACCTGAAGGCCCTGCTGAATGAGAAGAAGAGGGCCTTCAAGGAGAGGGACAAGGACAAATTGAAATGCGTCCAGAGGGAGCTGAAGTTGCGAATTGCTGAGGGGAAGAGAGGGTATAAGGAGAAGATGGAGGACAAGCTGAGGCAGAGCCAGGTGAGAGAGGTGTGGAAGGGTATGAGAAATATCACTGGCTTCAAAAAGTCAAACAGTGGGCAGACGGAGGGGACCCAGGACAGAGCCAATGAGCTGAACCAATTTTTTAACAGGTACGATATTGGTTCTGCCCACCTCCCTCCAGCTCCCCAGGCCACACACCCTCACGGCTGTCCCACCCCCACTTTTCTCACAACACCTCTGTTGAGACAATCAGGGACAAAAACATCCTGCCTCGTCCCAGTGCCCAAGAAGGCACACCCCACTGTCCTGAATGACTTCAGACCTGTAGCGCTAACATCCCACATCATGCAGACCCTGGTAAGGTTAGTCCTCGCTCACCTCAGACCCCTGGTGTGTTCATCAATGGACCCCCTGCAGTTTGCATACCAGCGCAACATCGGGGTGGATGATGCAATCATCTACCTTCTGCAGAGGGCCTACTCTCATGTTTTTTTACTTCTCCAGTGCCATTAGCACCCTTAGTCTCCTGGGTTACGGACTACCTGACTGGTAGGCCACAATTTGTGCGACTACAGAGCTGTGTGTCAGAACGGGCAGTGAGCCACACAGGGGCCCCCCAGGGTACGGTCCTGTCCCCCTTCCTGTTCACCCTCTACACCTCAGACTTCAGATATAACTCTGAAACATGCCAGCTACAGAAGTTCTCAGATGACTCCGTAATTGTAGGGTGCATCAGGGGTGGGCAGGAGGAGGAGTACAGGAACACAATCAGTGACTTTGTGTTGTGGTGTGAGCAGAACCACCTTCAGCTCAACATCAGCAAAACAAAGGAGATGGTGGTGGACTTCAGGAGAACCAAGGCACAACTGACTGCAGTCCCTATACAGCGTATCTATCTATCTATCTATCTATCTATCTATCTATCTATCTAGAAACAGTAAAATGTGGGACTGATTGGGGACTGAGGTTTGATCCAGAGGCTCCTGCTCTACAACACTGTGGGTGCGTCCCAAATGGGATGCCATTTGGGATGCACTCTGAGTTAGCCAAGTGGAGATGTGATTTGGGGGAGAGACTTGTATTAACCATAATGCCAGCCAGACCAATATACTGTGTGGCTGGGAATCTACAGGGACAGGAGGAAGTGGTCACTAGAGTGCGGCCCAAATGGCTCCCTATGTAGTGTTCACTACTTTTGACCCGGACCTATAGGGCTCTGGTCAATAGTAATGCACTATATATAGGGAATAGGGTGCCATTTGGGAAGCAACCCTACTACAGTATGCTGGAAAGTACCCAGAATTCCCCCTAGGAGTCAGTTGAAAGATGAGAGGAATATTTCAAGAGAGACTTGTTTTTGAATCCACCCATAATGCCTCTGGTTAGTGTTTGAGGTTAACATTGAAGGAAAGGAATGCTCTTTGTTGGGTTGAGAGAACTAGAACCATCCAGTCTCTGTGTATCAATATAATGGCACTGTTTTGACTGCTTTTCAACGGCTAACGGTTCATCTTGATCAGGGTTGTTTATAGGTAATGGTCATTTGAAACGTGAAGTACGTGAAGTACATGCTGTTCTGTTTCCATTGGAAGCATGTTACTTTTTGACCTCATAAGTCCCTGGTGTCTCCAGAAGAGTGATGTGAGGACAGTTGACAGGGACAAATGAAACTGTTAAATAGTCTGGTCCCATCCTCTTGACCTCCTGATTGGATATGCAGCAGTAGACTGAGAGACGCTGGGTTTGCTGGATATGCTAATGATGTTGTTTTGGACACAACGTCCCTGTATTATTCCCACAGTATTCTTATGACCCCCAAGATGACCATGAAGTATTGACTGGGGGAAACTAACGTTCTGTTTTTAAACAAACAAGCTGGAGTGTTTACAACAATCCAAAGACTAGGCCCAGTCAAAGCTTTTCTTTGTCCTGGCAACCATAGAATGGAACCATAGAATGGAACCATAGAATGGAACCATAGAATGGAACCATAGAATTAGAAATTAGAACATTAATTTGTAAGGATCTATCTGGGTGGAACCAGCCCATCTTCAGAAAACGTCTGAAAATCCACATATTCACTAAGCATTTTGATTAATCCCATAGCTCAAGTCTGCTAAAAGTCCTTACTATGACTGAGATATGTGGTTGCCTAACCTAGCTATCTTAAGATGAATGCACTAACTATAAGTCAAGTCTGCTAAATGCTAAAATGTTAAATGTTTAAAAAACGGGTAAAAAAAAAAAGAAAACTCATTTCAACTTTCCACAAAGTCATGTTCTCCCCGAAGCAGACAGCAGTGTATCCTACCAATACTGACCAACCATCGGCCCTGCCTTCATCCTACCAATACTGACCAACCATCGGCCCTGCCTTCATCCTACCAATACTGACCAACCATCGGCCCTGCCTTCATCCTACCAATACTGACCAACCATCGGCCCCGCCTTCATCCTACCAATACTGACCAACCATCGGCCCCGCCTTCATCCTACCAATACTGACCAACCATCGGCCCCGCCTTCATCCTACAAATACTGACCAACCATCGGCCCCGCCTTCATCCTACCAATACTGACCAACCATCGGCCCCGCCTTCATCCTACCAATACTGACCAACCATCCCGCCTTCATCCTACCAATACTGACCAACCATCGGCCCCGCCTTCATCCTACCAATACTGACCAACCATCCCGCCTTCATCCTACCAATACTGACCAACCATCTTGTCTTCATCCTACCAATACTGACCAACCATCGGCCCTGCCTTCATTCTACCAATACTGACCAACCATCGGCCCCGCCTTCATCCTACCAATACTGACCAACCGGCCCCGTCTTCATCCTACCAATACTGACCAACCATCGGCCCCGCCTTCATGCTACCAATACTGACCAACCATCGGCCCCGCCTTCATCCTACCAATACTGACCAACCATCCCGCCTTCATCCTACCAATACTGACCAACCATCGGCCCCGCCTTCATCCTACCAATACTGACCAACCATCGGCCCCGCCTTCATCCTACCAATACTGACCAACCATCGGCCCCGCCTTCATCCTACCAATACTGACCAACCATCGGCCCTGCCTTCATCCTACCAATACTGACCAACCATCGGCCCCGCCTTCATCCTACCAATACTGACCAACCATCGGCCCCGCCTTCATCCTACCAATACTGACCAACCATCGGCCCCGCCTTCATCCTACCAATACTGACCAACCATCCAGCCTTCATCCTACCAATACTGACCAACCATCTTGCCTTCATCCTACCAATACTGACCAACCATCTTGCCTTCATCCTACCCATACTGACCAACCATCTTGCCTTCATCCTACCCATACTGACCAACCATCCCGCCTTCATCCTACCAATACTGACCAACCATCCCGCCTTCATCCTACCAATACTGACCAACCACCTCGGCTTCATCCTACCAACACTGACCAACCATCCCGCCTTCAACCTACCAATACTGACCAACCATCCCTCCTTCATCCTACCAATACTGACCAACCATCCTACCAATACTGACCAACCATCCCGCCTTCATCCTACCAATACTGACAACCATCGGCCCGCCTTCATCCTACCAATACTGACCAACCATCCCGCCTTCATCCTACCAATACTGACCAACCATCCCGCCTTCAACCTACCAATACTGACCAACCATCCCTCCTTCATCCTACCAATACTGACCAACCATCCTACCAATACTGACCAACCATCCTGCCTTCATCCTACCAATACTGACAACCATCGGCCCGCCTTCATCCTACCAATACTGACCAACCATCCCGCCTTCATCCTACCAATACTGACCAACCATCCCGCCTTCAACCTACCAATACTGACCAACCATCCCTCCTTCATCCTACCAATACTGACCAACCATCCTACCAATACTGACCAACCATCCCGACTTCATCCTACCAATACTGACCAACCATCCCGCCTTCATCCTACCAATACTGACCAACCTTTCAAATACCTTTCTTCGTCTAGTGTACCATACTAACACTGTATCCAGTCTAGTGTACTGGTGTAATGATCCCAATATGATACCATACTAATTCTGTATCTAGTCTAGTGTACACTAACACAAACAAGAATATTACTAAATTCAGGTAGTATCCCAAATGACACGCTATAAAGTAGTGCACTATAATGGGAAGAGGGTGCCATTTGTGACATCATCATTATGTTACTAGGATTAAGGACTTCTCTGTAAAACCAGATGTATTTCAGCAGCAGCTTGGTGATTCAATAGCATCTGGATTTAAACATGTCACTGTGCACTAGCCTGTGTTTAGAACTAGAGCATTCACTTCCTGCATAGAACGCATGATGTATCTCTCTAAAGGAAGGAGTTAGCATTGTCAAATGTCACTGTCTGTCTGGCCATGCATCTCTCTCTCTCTCTTTCTCACACTCACACTCACACATATCGAGCTATGGTCAAAAGAAGTGCAGGATGAAGAGCATAGGATTCCAGTTGGTATCCACAATGTCTGTACTACTGACCATATCCTGAACTTTCTCTTTCTGAGAATAACAAAGTTATTCATCAACCCGTTGGAGGTTCTTATCAACCTATTAGGAACGTTTTGTAAAGTTAAAAAATATGGTTTATAGTGAGATAGTTTGATAGAACTCAGTTTGGTGAAGTGTTCTCTGATTCCAGAAACAGAAGCAGCTGCATTCTAAACTCTTTCTGGTCGTTTTCTGTTCCCCTCAGATTTCCTGTACTTGGAATGCCTCCCAAATGGCACTCTATTCTTCCATAGGGCTCTTTAAAACGTAGAGCACTATGAAGGGAATATGGGTGCCATTTGTCATGCACACCTGTACTTTTAACATTGTGTTGCCTTTTCCAGCCAAGTCTGATGTCTTTTGACATCATCAGGTTTTTCCACGTGTAAAGTCACCTTTCAGATCTATTGTTCTTCCTAAGTGTCTGATTTAACGGCCAAAGTGAACAAACTTCAACTTGTCAGTGTGAGATTCATCTTCTCTTTTTAAGACGTAGACCTACAAACAGGCTCTAACCAGAATAGAAAGAGGAGTGGGAGGCCCCGGTGCACAACTGAGCAAGAGGACAAGTACATTAGTGTCTAGTTTGAGAAACAAGTCCTCAACTGGCAGTTTCATTAAATAGTACCTGCAAAACACCAAAAATCAGACGTTTCCAGCTACCATAGTAATTTCCAACATTAACAATGTCTACACTGTATTTCTGATAAATTTGATGTTATTTCCAAGACAAGGAAATGTCTAAGTGACCCCAACCTTTTTAACGGTAGTGTATATTCTGTCTCCCTCAGTCTCTCTCTCTCTCTCTCTCTCTATATATATATATATATTCTGTCTCCCTCCACCCCTCCTTCTCTCTCTCTATATATATATATTCTGTCTACCTCATCCTCCCCCTGTCTCCCTCCACAACATTCTCTACAGCAACAAACTTTAAAGACTCTCGACATGAGTAGCATACAGAACGTACAGTAGACTTTCTGGAGATATTGTAGCAGTAGATAGTCAGTGTTGGAACAGGGACTTGACCTGGAGATATTGTAGCAGTAGATAGTCAGTGTTGGAACAGGGACTTGACCTGGAGATATTGTAGCAGTAGATAGTCAGTGTTGGAACAGGGACTTGACCTGGAGATATTGTAGCAGTAGATAGTCAGTGTTGGAACAGGGACTTGACCTGGAGATATTGTAGCAGTAGATAGTCAGTGTTGGAACAGGGACTTGACCTGGAGATATTGTAGCAGTAGATAGTCAGTGTTGGAACAGGGACTTGACCTGGAGATATTGTAGCAGTAGATAGTCAGTGTTGGAACAGGGACTTGACCTGGAGATATTGTAGCAGTAGATAGTCAGTGTTGGAACAGGGACTTGACCTGGAGATATTGTAGCAGTAGATAGTCAGTGTTGGAACAGGGACTTGACCTGGAGATATTGTAGCAGTAGATAGTCAGTGTTGGAACAGGGACTTGACCTGGAGATATTGTAGCAGTAGATAGTCAGTGTTGGAACAGGGACTTGACCTGGAGATATTGTAGCAGTAGATAGTCAGTGTTGGAACAGGGACTTGACCTGGATCTTACACAGTGCAGAAGCGAGAGCCTTAGACTCTACCACAAAAACCTCTGTGTAGAGCCAGTCTGGTTGGTTGGTTGATTAGTTGGTTAGTTGGCTGGTTGGCTGCTTTCAGAGAAACACTGATTAAGGATGAGCACCACAGCACAGTCGGTTACAGTAGACTGTTCTGTCAAAAGCTGGTGCCTTCAATTGTAGTGCAATCAGTGGTGTGAATGTGTTTAAATCAAACCACAGTAACCCAGAACCAGCCTTTGTCTCTGTCTCTGTCTCTGTCTGTCTCTGTCTCTGTCAATACGTAGTGTGGTCTGGATAGTGTCCACTAGCTGCTATTACAGTGGGTGTGTCCCAAATGGAACCCTAGTAAACTAATTTGGACTGGAGCTCTGGTCAAAAGTAGTGCACTTAATAGGGAATAGGGTGCCATTTGGGCAGGAAGCAGTCAGAGTTCAGCTGTGTTCTTATCCTGGCCCATGAGAAATTATAGAGGGGTTCTATCTGAATTCCTTGAATCCTCATTCTCTACGTCTATAGCAGTGGTTAGGGGTTTAGGAGTCTGGGAAAGAGGATGTTGTGGACCGCAGGAAGAGTAGCTGCTGCTTCTGCAACAGATAATACAGATACTAATGAACTACCAAATACCAAACAGGACACAATCGAGGAATCAAGGAAAGACAATTGAGACAGAGCCCCAGCCAGCCGTATCTCCTTGGTGATCTGCTGTGACGCAGGTTTGGTGATGAGGACAACCACTTTGTGTCCCTCCAATCAGGTCCTTCATTCATTCCGCTGTAATCAACTGAGAAGAGAGCTTTGTTTGTTTGCTATCTGGGCCCGTGATGCTAATGCTTTTCACTCTGATTTGTTTTGTAAGACTTTCAATTGAATTTACTGCAGGGAAAATGACCTTTGCTAACACAGGCGTCAGTGTGTGGTTCTGTGAGCCTTTCTCTAGTTCTGTCTGTCTCTCTCCTCGTCTGTCTATCTCTCTCTCTCCTCTGCTGTCTGTCTGTCTGTCTCTCTCCTCTGTCTGTCTCTCTCCTCTGTCTGTCTGTCTGTCTGTCTGTCTGTCTCTCTCCTCTGTCTGTCTGTCTGTCTCTCTCTCTCTCCTCTGTCTGTCTGTCTGTCTGTCTCTCTCTCTCTCCTCTGCTCTCTGTCTGTCTCTCTCTCTCTCTCTCTCTCTCTCTCTCTCTCTCTCCTCTGCTGTCTGTCTCGCTCTCTCGCTCTCCTGCTGTCTGTCTGTCTGTCTCGCTCTCTCTCCTCTGCCCTCTGTCTGTCTGTCTCTCTGCTCTCCTCTGCTGTCTGTCTTTCTGTCTGTCTGCTCTCCTCTCTGTCTGTCTCTCTCTCTCTCCTCTGCTGTCTGTCTGTCTCTCTCTCTCTTCTGCTCTCGCTCTCTCTCTCTCCTCTGCTCTCTGTCTCTCTCTCTCTCCTCTGCTCTCTGTCTCTCTCTCTCTCTCTCTCTCCTCTGCTGTCTGTCTGTCTCTCTCTCCTCTGCTGTCTGTCTGTCTCTCTCCTCTGCTCTCTGTCTGTCTCTCTCTCTCCTCTGCTCTCTGTCTGTCTGTCTGTCTCTCTCTCTCTTTCCTCTGCTCTCTGTCTGTGTCTCTCTCTCTCTCTCTCCTCTGCTCTCTGTCTGTCTGTCTCTCTCTCTCTCTCTCTCTCTCCTCTGCTCTCTGTCTGTCTCTCTCTCTCTCTCCTCTGCTCTCTGTCTGTCTCTCTCTCTCTCTCCTCTGCTCTCTGTCTGTCTGTCTGTCTGTCTGTCTGTCTGTCTGTCTGTCTCGCTCTCTCTCTCTCCTCTGCTCTCTCTGTCTCTCTCTCTCTCTCCTCTGCTCTCTCTGTCTCTCTCTCTCTCTCCTCTGCTCTCTCTGTCTCTCTCTCTCTCTCCTCTGCTCTCTCTGTCTCTCTCTCTCTCTCCTCTGCTCTCTGTCTCTCTCTCTCTCTCTCTCCTCTGCTCTCTGTCTCTCTCTCTCTCTCTCCTCTGCTCTCTGTCTCTCTCTCTCTCTCTCCTCTGCTCTCTGTCTCTCTCTCTCTCTCTCCTCTGCTCTCTGTCTGTCTCTCTCTCTCTCTCTCTCCTCTGCTCTCTGTCTGTCTGTCTCTCTCTCTCTCTCTCTCCTCTGCTCTCTGTCTGTCTGTCTCTCTCTCTCCTCTGCTCTCTGTCTGTCTGTCTGTCTCTCTCCTCTGCTCTCTGTCTGTCTGTCTGTCTGTCTGTCTGTCTGTCTGTCTGTCTGTATCTCTCCTCGTCTGTCTGTCTGTATCTCTCATTCACTCAGGAATGCATATTAGTATCCTGTCAGTTGTATCTTTTTTCATTGCTTTTAGTATATCAAATGTGCAATACATGCATTTATCTGTAATTAAACCCTGCGACTGTATTTTAAGGGAATTATTATTATTACCCTAAATTATATCATATGCACATTTAGCTATTTAAGTATCTCTTCCTGTCATTTACCTGTACAGCTAATTTAACCATGCAAAATGTTCACTTACCTGTTCATTTACCCAGTCTGTCTATTAAGTAAACTATTATTCACTCGCTCATATCATACGCATTTTTAGCTACTGAAGTATTTCTCTGCCATCGACCTGTATAGTATAGTTAACCATCCAACATCCACCAATGTATAGTGTACATATTCAGCCAACCACCCATACTATGCAATGTCTTTTTATAGCTTTTTTGCACTCCAGACTTATTGTATTTCTATCTGTCCCCGTCTGTCTGTCTGTCTGTCTCTCTGTGTGTGTGTCTGTCTGAACTATAGGGAACAGAGATGATAACAGTGGCTGTATGTATTATTGAACTATAGGGAACAGAGATGATAACAGTGGCTGTATGTATTATTGAACTATAGGGAACAGAGATGATAACAGTGGCTGTATGTATTATTGAACTATAGGGAACAGAGATGATAACAGTGGCTGTATGTATTATTGAACTATAGGGAACAGAGATGATAACAGTGGCTGTATGTATTATTGAACTATAGGGAACAGAGATGATAACAGTGGCTGTATGTATTATTGAACTATAGGGAACAGAGATGATAACAGTGGCTGTATGTATTATTGAACTATAGGGAACAGAGATGATAACAGTGGCTGTATGTATTTAAGGTCTGACCAGTAAGCTTCATTACTTCCATTTCATCCTTCTGATCCTGACAGGTTTCAGTGGGGTTGTGGAGAAATACGATTGTCCCAAATGGCTCCCTATGTAGTGCACAATGTTTGACAAATGTTCACTGGTTTAGTCCCTGTGCTCTGGTCACTACATTGAGAATAGAGTGCCATTTGAGATACAGTCCAGATGGTGAATTACACAGCAGAACAGAACAGTAATTGCTAACTGTGTGTTTCCTTCTTACAGGGCTGTTTGCAGAAGGAAGATGGGTTGTCTTACATATTGTGGAGAGAGAGGCATGATCTAGTTATCTTTGAGGAACCACATGTGAAAGAGGATGTGATTCTTCTGGTTTGAAAGTGCAGGGACCGAGAGAAACAGCTTCAATCTCCAGACCATCAGACTGTTGAACAGCTTCAATCTCCAGACCATCAGACTGTTGAACAGCTTCAATCTCCAGACCATCAGACTGTTGAACAGCTTCAATCTCCAGACCATCAGACTGTTGAACAGCTTCAATCTCCAGACCATCAGACTGTTAAACAGCTTCTATTACCATCAGACTGTTGAACAGCTTCTATTACCATCAGACTGTTAAACAGCTTCTATTACCATCAGACTGTTGAACAGCTTCAATCTCCAGACCATCAGACTGTTGAACAGCTTCTATTACCATCAGACTGTTGAACAGCTTCTATTACCATCAGACTGTTGAACAGCTTCTATTACCATCAGACTGTTGAACAGCTTCTATTACCATCAGACTGTTGAACAGCTTCTATTACCATCAGACTGTTAAACAGCTTCTATTACCATCAGACTGTTGAACAGCTTCTATTACCATCAGACTGTTGAACAGCTTCTATTACCATCAGACTGTTAAACAGCTTCTATTACCATCAGACTGTTGAACAGCTTCAATCTCCAGACCATCAGACTGTTGAACAGCTTCAATCTCCAGACCATCAGACTGTTGAACAGCTTCAATCTCCAGACCATCAGACTGTTGAACAGCTTCAATCTCCAGACCATCAGACTGTTAAACAGCTTCTATTACCATCAGACTGTTGAACAGCTTCTATTACCATCAGACTGTTGAACAGCTTCTATTACCATCAGACTGTTGAACAGCTTCTATTACCATCAGACTGTTAAACAGCTTCTATTACCATCAGACTGTTGAACAGCTTCAATCTCCAGACCATCAGACTGTTGAACAGCTTCTATTACCATCAGACTGTTGAACAGCTTCTATTACCATCAGACTGTTGAACAGCTTCTATTACCATCAGACTGTTGAACAGCTTCTATTACCATCAGACTGTTAAACAGCTTCTATTACCATCAGACTGTTGAACAGCTTCTATTACCATCAGACTGTTGAACAGCTTCTATTACCATCAGACTGTTAAACAGCTTCTATTACCATCAGACTGTTGAACAGCTTCAATCTCCAGACCATCAGACTGTTGAACAGCTTCAATCTCCAGACCATCAGACTGTTGAACAGCTTCAATCTCCAGACCATCAGACTGTTGAACAGCTTCAATCTCCAGACCATCAGACTGTTGAACAGCTTCAATCTCCAGACCATCAGACTGTTAAACAGCTTCTATTACCATCAGACTGTTGAACAGCTTCTATTACCATCAGACTGTTGAACAGCTTCTATTACCATCAGACTGTTGAACAGCTTCTATTACCATCAGACTGTTAAACAGCTTCTATTACCATCAGACTGTTGAACAGCTTCTATTACCATCAGACTGTTGAACAGCTTCTATTACCATCAGACTGTTAAACAGCTTCTATTACCATCAGACTGTTGAACAGCTTCTATTACCATCAGACTGTTGAACAGCTTCTATTACCATCAGACTGTTGAACAGCTTCTATTACCATCAGACTGTTGAACAGCTTCTATTACCATCAGACTGTTGAACAGCTTCTATTACCATCAGACTGTTGAACAGCTTCTATCACCATCAGACTGTTGAACAGCTTCTATCACCATCAGACTGTTGAACAGCTTCTATCACCATCAGACTGTTGAACAGCTTCTATCACCATCAGACTGTTGAACAGCTTCTATTACCATCAGACTGTTAAACAGCTTCTATTACCATCAGACTGTTAAACAGCTTCTATTACCATCAGACTGTTGAACAGCTTCTATCACCATCAGACTGTTGAACAGCTTCTATTACCATCAGACTGTTGAACAGCTTCTATTACCATCAGACTGTTGAACAGCTTCTATTACCATCAGACTGTTGAACAGCTTCTATTACCATCAGACTGTTGAACAGCTTCTATTACCATCAGACTGTTGAACAGCTTCTATTACCATCAGACTGTTGAACAGCTTCTATCACCATCAGACTGTTGAACAGCTTCTATTACCATCAGACTGTTGAACAGCTTCTATCACCATCAGACTGTTAAACAGCTTCTATTACCATCAGACTGTTAAACAGCTTCTATTACCATCAGACTGTTGAACAGCTTCTATCACCATCAGACTGTTGAACAGCTTCTATTACCATCAGACTGTTGAACAGCTTCTATTACCATCAGACTGTTTGATTTTAGTTGTCTCCTTGGAAGCTACTGTCCAGTCTGTTAAATGAAACTGGTATGGACAGAGTAGTTGAACATCACATTGTTGCTCAGGTGAACTTTCTCACTGTGTGTTCATGAGTCACTCTACCTCAAACGTAGTGCACCATAAAGAATAGGGTACCGTTTGGGACGCACACTCAGTTTACACAGAGTGGTTCATGCTGGGATGATTGAGCAAACAAGCTCATTGGTTACCTAGCTAGGAGCTTGTCATCTCCATGACCATCCAATAGGATGAAGGCAGTGCTGTGTTCATTAGGCCACACAGGAGATGTAATGACTTTGAACCAATGTGGGACTGAGTTCATCCTTGCTTTGACTTACACTACTGAGGTGCAGAACTAAGGCCTGGCCAGTTGTGGAGTAGAGATGCTGTTGTATAGCTGAAGGGTTGGTATAATACACAGTACCAGTCTAAAGTTTGGACACACCTACTCATTCAAGGGTTTTACTTTATTTGTACTATTTTCTACATTGTAGAATAATATAAAGACATCAACACTATGAAACAACACATATGGAATCATGTAGTAACCAAAAAAGTGTTAAACAAATCAAAATATATTTGAGATTCTTCAAAGTAGCCACCCTTTGCCTTGATGACTGCTTTTCCTTCACTCTGTGGTCCAACTCATCCCAAACCATCTCAATTGGGTTGAGGTCGGGTGATTGTGGAGGTCAGGTCATCTGATGCAGCACTCCATCACTCTCCTTCTTGGTCAAATAGCCCTTACACAGCCTGGAGGTTTGTTGGGTCATTGTCCTGTTGAACAACAAATGATGGGATGGCGTATCCCTGCAGAATGCTGTGGTAGCCATGCTGGTTAAGTATGCCTTGAATTCTAAATAAATCACAGACAGTGTCACCAGTAAAGCACCATCACACCTCCTCCATGCTTCAAGGTGGGAACTACACAGTCGGATATCATCCGTTCACCTACTCTGCCTCTGACACACGGCGGTTGGAACCAAATATCTCAAATTTGGACTCATCAGACCAAAGGACAGATTTCCACCGTTCTAATGTCCATTGCTCGTGTTTCTTGACCCAAGCAATTATCTTCTTATTGGTGGTTTCTTTGCAGCAATTCGACCATGAAGGCCTGATTCACACAGTCTCCTCTGAACAGTTGATGTTGATGTGTCTGTTACTTGAACTCTGTGAAGCATTTATTTGAGTTGCAATTTCTGAGGCCGGTAACTCTAATGAACTTATCCTCTGTAGCAGAGGTAACTCTGGGTTTTCCTTTCCTGTGGCGGTCCTCATGAGAGCCAGTTTCATCATGGCGCTTGATGGTTTTTGCGACAGCACTTGAAGAAACCTTTTAAAAGTTCTTGACATTTTCTGGATTGACTGACCTTCATGTCTTAAAGTAATGATGGACTGTTGTTTCTCTTTGCTTATTTGAGCTGTTCTTGCCATAATATGGACTTGGTCTTTTACCAAATAGGGTTATCTTCTGTATTCCACCCCTACCTTGTCACAACACAACTGATTGGCTCAAACACATTGAGGAGGAAAGAAATGTTATTTTTATGGCGATCTGTATCTAAGTCAAACTGAGATATTAGTTATTATGTATATTATATTACACAGCTCGTATAAGATAAAGGAACTGTCAACAGACAGAACAATAGCCATTCCATCCCATATAACTCAGCTTCACTCTGGTCTGACAGAACAGTGGCCGTTCCATCCCATATAACTCAGCTTCACTCTGGTCAGACAGAACAGTGGCCGTTCCATCCCATATAACTCAGCTTCACTCTGGTCAGACAGAATAGTGGCCGTTCCATCCCATATAACTCAGCTTCACTCTGGTCTGACAGAACAGTGGCCGTTCCATCCCATATAACTCAGCTTCACTCTGGTCTGACAGAACAGTGGCCGTTCCATCCCATATAACTCAGCTTCACTCTGGTCTGACAGAACAGTGGCCGTTCCATCCCATATAACTCAGCTTCACTCTGGTCTGACAGAACAGTGGCCGTTCCATCCCATATAACTCAGCTTCACTCTGGTCTGACAGAACAGTGGCCGTTCCATCCCATATAACTCAGCTTCACTCTGGTCTGACAGAACAGTGGCCGTTCCATCCCATATAACTCAGCTTCACTCTGGTCTGACAGAACAGTGGCCGTTCCATCCCATATAACTCAGCTTCACTCTGGTCTGACAGAACAGTGGCCGTTCCATCCCATATAACTCAGCTTCACTCTGGTCTGACAGAACAGTGGCCGTTCCATCCCATATAACTCAGCTTCACTCTGGTCTGACAGAACAGTGGCCGTTCCATCCCATATAACTCAGCTTCACTCTGGTCTGACAGAACAGTGGCCGTTCCATCCCATATAACTCAGCTTCACTCTGGTCTGACAGAACAGTGGCCGTTCCATCCCATATAACTCAGCTTCACTCTGGTCTGACAGAACAGTGGCCGTTCCATCCCATATAACTCAGCTTCACTCTGGTCTGACAGAACAGTGGCCGTTCCATCCCATATAACTCAGCTTCACTCTGGTCTGACAGAACAGTGGCCGTTCCATCCCATATAACTCAGCTTCACTCTGGTCTGACAGAACAGTGGCCGTTCCATCCCATATAACTCAGCTTCACTCTGGTCTGACAGAACAGTGGCCGTTCCATCCCATATAACTCAGCTTCACTCTGGTCTGACAGAACAGTGGCCGTTCCATCCCATATAACTCAGCTTCACTCTGGTCTGACAGAACAGTGGCCGTTCCATCCCATATAACTCAGCTTCACTCTGGTCTGACAGAACAGTGGCCGTTCCATCCCATATAACTCAGCTTCACTCTGGTCTGACAGAACAGTGGCCGTTCCATCCCATATAACTCAGCTTCACTCTGGTCTGACAGAACAGTGGCCGTTCCATCCCATATAACTCAGCTTCACTCTGGTCTGACAGAACAGTGGCCGTTCCATCCCATATAACTCAGCTTCACTCTGGTCTGACAGAACAGTGGCCGTTCCATCCCATATAACTCAGCTTCACTCTGGTCTGACAGAACAGTGGCCGTTCCATCCCATATAACTCAGCTTCACTCTGGTCTGACAGAACAGTGGCCGTTCCATCCCATATAACTCAGCTTCACTCTGGTCTGACAGAACAGTGGCCGTTCCATCCCATATAACTCAGCTTCACTCTGGTCTGACAGAACAGTGGCCGTTCCATCCCATATAACTCAGCTTCACTCTGGTCTGACAGAACAGTGGCCGTTCCATCCCATATAACTCAGCTTCACTCTGGTCTGACAGAACAGTGGCCGTTCCATCCCATATAACTCAGCTTCACTCTGGTCTGACAGAACAGTGGCCGTTCCATCCCATATAACTCAGCTTCACTCTGGTCTGACAGAACAGTGGCCGTTCCATCCCATATAACTCAGCTTCACTCTGGTCTGACAGAACAGTGGCCGTTCCATCCCATATAACTCAGCTTCACTCTGGTCTGACAGAACAGTGGCCGTTCCATCCCATATAACTCAGCTTCACTCTGGTCTGACAGAACAGTGGCCGTTCCATCCCATATAACTCAGCTTCACTCTGGTCTGACAGAACAGTGGCCGTTCCATCCCATATAACTCAGCTTCACTCTGGTCTGACAGAACAGTGGCCGTTCCATCCCATATAACTCAGCTTCACTCTGGTCTGACAGAACAGTGGCCGTTCCATCCCATATAACTCAGCTTCACTCTGGTCTGACAGAACAGTGGCCGTTCCATCCCATATAACTCAGCTTCACTCTGGTCTGACAGAACAGTGGCCGTTCCATCCCATATAACTCAGCTTCACTCTGGTCTGACAGAACAGTGGCCGTTCCATCCCATATAACTCAGCTTCACTCTGGTCTGACAGAACAGTGGCCGTTCCATCCCATATAACTCAGCTTCACTCTGGTCTGACAGAACAGTGGCCGTTCCATCCCATATAACTCAGCTTCACTCTGGTCTGACAGAACAGTGGCCGTTCCATCCCATATAACTCAGCTTCACTCTGGTCTGACAGAACAGTGGCCGTTCCATCCCATATAACTCAGCTTCACTCTGGTCTGACAGAACAGTGGCCGTTCCATCCCATATAACTCAGCTTCACTCTGGTCTGACAGAACAGTGGCCGTTCCATCCCATATAACTCAGCTTCACTCTGGTCTGACAGAACAGTGGCCGTTCCAACCCATATAACTCAGCGTCACCCTCTTGATTGGTCAGGACTTCTTCTCATTCATTTCTATTCTGCTTGTTTACAGGGATATTTGCCACAAACTACCAAATGGACGTCTAGGTTGAGACCCACCACAAGCCATTTTGGGTTCACCATAGACTTAAAGCCACAATCTGTAATTTAACTCTGGGTGCTGCCCACTGACGTAAAGGAATGTCCTGGTTACCTACCAGACTGTGTGCTGCCGTATGTATATAGTTGTTTTTTCCCATGAAGTGGTTGTCTATAACCCTGGGAAGCAAAGCAGTCCCAAAACCATGATGCTCCCTCCACCATACTTGACAGTTGGGATGAGGTTTTGATGTTGGTGTGCTGTGCCTTTTTTTGTGTGTTCCTTCCAAACAACTCAACGTTAGTTTCATCTGTCCACAGAATATTTAGCCAGTAGCGCTGTGGAACATCCAGGTGCTCTTTTGTAAACTTCAGACGTGCAACAATGTTTTTTATGGACAGCAGTGACTTCTTCCATGGTATCTTCCTAAACACCATTCTTGTTTAGTGTTTTACGTATCGTAGACTCATCAACAGAGATGTTAGCATGTTCCAGAGATTTCTGTAAGTCTTTAGCTGACACTAGGATTCTTCTTAACCTCAATGAGCATTCTGCGCTGTGCTCTTGCAGTCATCTTTACAGGACGGCCACTCCCAGGGAGAGCAGCAACAGTGCTGAACTTTCTCCATTTATAGAACAGTTGTCTTATTTTATGGGCGGGGCAGCTCTAACCAACATCTCCAATCTCATGTCATTGATTGGACTCCAGGTTGGCTCCTGACTTTGGAAAAGTCATTAGCCTAGGGGTTCACATACCTTTTCCAACCTACACTGAGAATGTTTGAATTATTTATTTTGTCTATTGTTGTGACTTAGATGAAGATCACATCAAATTTCATGACCAATTTATGCCGAAATCCAGGTCATTCCAAAGGGTTCACATACTTTTTCTTGCCACTGTACATGGGGTACCAGTACCAAGTCAATTATAGCTTAGATATATACACAGGGAACCAGTACCAAGTCAATGATCGCTTGGCTATATACACAGGAAACCAGTACCAAGTCAATGATCGCTTGGCTATATACACAGGAAACCAGTACCAAGTCAATTATAGAATAGATATATACACAGGGAACCAGTACCAAGTCAATGATCGCTTGGCTATATACACAGGGAACCAGTACCAAGTCAATGTGCAGGGATACGAGGTCATTGAGGTAGCTATGTACATATAGGTAGGCCCAAAGTTACTAGGCAACAGTCCTACCACCATCATGTCATCAGCAAACTTGATGATGGTGTCTGGAGTCGTGAGCGGCCATGCAGCCATGGGTGAACAGGAAGTACAGGAGGAGGATAAGCACGAAACCCCTCACCACCTGGGGGCGGCCCGTCAGGAAGTCCAGGATCCAGTTGCAGAGGGAGGTGTTCAGTCCCAGGATCCTTAGCTTAGTGATGAGCTTTGAGGGCACTATGGTGTTGAACGCTGAGCTGTAGTCAATGAATATCATTCTCACGTAGGTGTTCTTTTTGTCCAGGTGGGAAAGGGCAGTGTGGAGTTCAATAAAGATTGCATCATCTTTTGGGGCGGTATGCAAATTGGAGTGGGTCCAGGGTTTCTGAGATGATGGTGTTGATGTGAGCCATTTTTGGATATATTGTAGCAGGCTCAAGGTTGTGGGATTTCCACGGCACCAAATTCAATAACCAAACATGCACAGGAAGCACAACTAGAATGCCAATGTGGAATTTATTAGGGATATTTACATAGAGTGGGAAAGGTGGGAATTCTGCAACCAGTTCACAATCCCATCTCGTTGTCCGTTATCCAGGCGTAATCCAAAACCGGGTCCTCAGCCAAACCAGTTCAGTACACAGTGGGGTTAATCAGACAGTCCAGGTCACAACAGGTAATCACCCAGATACTTCTCTCTCTCTCCGTAACACACGTTTCCCGCTACGCCGTTTCCTCTTTCATCCCCAAGCACTCGAATGCATCATGATCCACAGGCCTCGTTGGGGCAGGAAGTCCATATAAGGCTCGGAGGTGGACTGTCTTCCTTCAATCACCCCTCCCCTTCCCTCTCAATTTTTTTTTTTTCAATTCAATTCACTTTATTGGCATGACGCAACAATGTACCCTTCCCTCTCCCTGCCATCTGCCACAATATTTACCATTTCATATGGAGACAGAAACATAAACCTTTTACCTTATCATAAGGAGACATAATTGCAAATGATTAAATCCTTCCTTCAATTCGTGGTTACGAATTGAACCTTAATTAAATGAGTTGACTCTTCACATGGGATGATTTCACTGAACAACAAAAGAAAGGGAATATTGAATGATCCCCAATGATCCATCACATCTCCCAAAAACGTTTTCAACATACATCTGTAAAATGATAGTCTATAAACTAAAGCTTTGGTTGTCTTCCTCTCAGGCTTCCATGTCTTCTCCCTGGACCTCCTCAATGTCCACCTCTTGAACATCAGACTCTGAGGCCTCATCTTCACTGTCACTTTCCAACCTTGTTGAGGATTGCTCGTTGTCAGGCTCAAAAAGCCTCAAATGAGTAGATAAAGGGGTGTATGCTGGGAGAAGAACGTTCAGAAATCTCTTCCAATACTCATTGCCTGTGAGCATCAGAGGTGAACCAGTTGCATACACAGCTCGAGCAAGACATTCATCAGCATTTCTCTGACTACGTTCCTCCATTGAGTCAAAACCCTTCTGATTCCATGAGGACCATGAGCTGTTGCTATGGATAAGGTGTCTGATTCATCATTTACACCTCCAATAGAAGTAGAGGGACTTTTGTCAGAGGTTGTTGTTGTGAAGCTGAGGGAACTTTATGCACTTGGCCAGATGATTCTGCATCTTTGATGCATTCTTCACATATGAGGGGCAATGTTACCCTAAATTATATCATGCACACATTTAGCTATTTAAGTATCTCTTCCTGTCATTTACCTGTACAGTTAATGTGACCATGCTAATATTCACTTACCTGTTCATTTAACCAGTCTGTATATTAAGTAAACTATTATTACCCTCGCTCATATCATACGCATTTTTAGCTACTGAAGTATTTCTCTGCCATCGACCTGTATAGTATAGTTAACCATCCAACATCCACCAATGTATAGTGTACATATTCAGCCAACCACCCATACTATGCAATGTCTTTTTATAGCTTTTTTGCACTCCAGACTTATTGTATTTCTATACTTTTTCATACTGCCGCTCTATGTATCATGTACCGTTTATCTGTCTTTTCTGTACTTTCGTTGTGGCATTTTGCACCTGCCCTGTGTTTTGTTGTAGCTGCTTGACAAAGAAATTTCCCCTCGGAGATCAATAAAGTATCTATCTATCTATCTATGATTTGACACAGTATTTGCAAATGTACACAGCTTTTCCTTCTATATTAGCTGCAGTGAAATGTCTCCACACATCAGATTAGAAAAAAATGAGTAAAAAAAAAACAAATACAATAAATAGTTAAGCAGTTAGATTAAACAACTCCTTTGTAAGATAAATGTTTTATAATGAAACATGTATAGAAACAGGTGAATTAACACTCCTCAGTTAGCAGGCTCAAGCAAGCTAAAACCCACGTGGTAGCAAAAACTAACTAGCAGAAATTGTTAACAAGTTAGAAATGATTTAAACACACTTTGCTGTAGGCTACTATTTACTAGTTAACACAAATTCATTTATGTCGTATAAAATATATTCACCCCACCCAGTATTGTAATCAAAACCTTGGCTCAGACAGTGCAGTAGTGTGGCTCAATAGCATGTCATTGTGCAAGATCTTGTGAATCAGCTGTACATGTGATGGAAGAATGCACTGTGCATGCAGAGGGTTGCACTTCCATTGAATTGGGGATAGTTAAAATATGCCACAAGACCTAGAATTGCATTATGTTTATCCCACAAAAAAGGTTCCCTGTTATAAGATACATTATTTTGATGAATTTAAGCAAAATTCCCCAAATTCCTGGGCTTAACTTCACATGGAAAATTTCCGAAACCCTTTGCAACCCTAGTGTCAAACAAGTCTGGTGGGATTGGTTCTATCTCTACCGGTGTCAACCACGTCTGGTGGGATTGGTTCTATCTCTACAGGTGTCAACCACGTCTGGTGGGATTGGTTCTATCTCTACAGGTGTCAACCACGTCTGGTGGGATTGGTTCTATCTCTACAGGTGTCAACCACGTCTGGTGGGATTGGTTCTATCTCTTCCGGTGTCAACCACGTCTGGTGGGATTGGTTCTATCTCTACCGCTGTCAACCACGTCTGGTGGGATTGGTTCTATCTCTTCCGGTGTCAACCACGTCTGGTGGGATTGGTTCTATCTCTACCGGTGTCAACCACGTCTGTCTGCAGCTGTGTTGTCCTGTTGCTGTCAACAAACTGATGTTAGTGGGCGAAACCATGTCTGGGTCCTAAATGCCATTATATTCACTATATTGTAGAGTGCACTACTTCTGACCAGGGTCCACACAAAATGAGACCCTGCTTGGCACTCAGCATTAAGAAGATGGGCTGGGGGTAAGGCCCTGAGATAGACTAGTGTCTTGTCCAGGGGGTTTCCTGTACATCAAGCTGTATCACTACAGAAACAGGAGATAGACTAGTGTCCTGTCCAGGGGGTTTCCTGTACATCAAGCTGTATCACTACAGAAACAGGAGATAGACTAGTGTCCTGTCCAGGGGGTGTCCTGTACATCAAGCTGTATCACTACAGAAACAGGAGATAGACTAGTGTCCTGTCCAGGGGGTGTCCTGTACATCAAGCTGTATCACTACAGAAACAGGAGATAGGCTAGTGTCCTGTCCAGGGGGTGTCCTGTACATCAAGCTGTATCACTACAGAAACAGGAGATAGACTAGTGTCCTGTTCAGGGGGTGTCCTGTACATCAAGCTGTCTCACTACAGAAACAGGAGATAGACTAGTGTCCTGTCCAGGGGGTGTCCTGTACATCAAGCTGTATCACTACAGAAACAGGAGATAGGCTAGTGTCCTGTCCAGGGGGTGTCCTGTACATCAAGCTGTCTCACTACAGAAACAGGAGATAGACTAGTGTCCTGTCCAGGGGGTGTCCTGTACATCAAGCTGTCTCACTACAGAAACAGGAGATAGGCTAGTGTCCTGTCCAGGGGGTGTCCTGTACATCAAGCTGTCTCACTACAGAAACAGGAGATAGGCTAGTGTCCTGTCCAGGGGGTGTCCTGTACATCAAGCTGTATATATATTTATTATATTATTATTATATGAGTGTCTTTGAGTTGAAGTGTCTGTCTGTCTGACGAGGCCCCTGTAGGCTGTGTGTAGTTCAGCGTCCAAATGGCAGCCTATTCCCTATCTAGTGCATTACTTTTAACCAGGGGCCACTTGGGACACACACTGAGTGTTGGTTGTGGAGAGAGAGGCCCTAGCCCAGTCACTTTGTCTGAGTCCCTACGTAGTGCACTACCCTGTAGGCCCTGGTCAACATTAGTGCACTAAATAGCTAATAGGGTGCTGTTTGGGATGCAGCCTGTCCCCATGGAGAGAAGGCTGACAACAAGACTTCCTGTGTCACCAGGCACCAACGACAAAGAAAGGAAAGACAGTTTCATGTTCCTCTACAGATGGTTGATGGGGACATCAGCTGACTCTAGACAGGGAAATGGATTCCTGTACAGATGGTTGATGGGGACATCAGCTGACTCTAGACAGGGAAATGGATTCCTGTACAGATGGTTGATGGGGACATCAGCTGACTCTAGACAGGGAAATGGATTCCTGTACAGATGGTTGATGGGGACATCAGCTGACTAGACAGGGAAATGGATTCCTGTACAGATGGTTGATGGGGACATCAGCTGACTCTAGACAGGGAAATGGTTTCAAAGAAGCTCTGCAATGTTTGTGTGTTTTTGGTTTTACTATCCTGGACCAGAAGTCCTCAAAGGGACAGTCAAATAAGGACATTTCGGACAGGTGGGGAATTTCGCCGGTCCCCACAATGAAAAATGCTATTTTAGGCTTAGGGGTTAGGTTTAGGATTACAACTAGGGTTAAGGTTTAGGGTTTAGGGTCACAACTAGGGTTAGTATTAGGTTTAAGGGTTAAGGTTAGGGTTAAGGGTTAGGGTTAGGTTTAAGGTTAGGGAAAATAGGATTTTGAATGGGAATCAATTGTTTGGTCCCCACAAGAATAGTAAAACAAATGTGTGTGTGTGTGTGTGTGTGTGTGTGTGCATGAATTGTAAATAACATGTAGCAATAAGTTTAAATGTTGCCTGAAACTGCAGAACTGCAACAACCCACATGTTAGAGAAGCATTGACCATAATCTTTCATCATCTGGGTTAAAGTCTTGTTCCTCTTTCATTATGTGGGATCCCTACATCTGTTTCCACAGACCACACAGGAAATGTGTGTGTGACACCAGGCAGAGAGACAGATTACCGCCTGTGGTGGAAATTCTAAATGATCAAATGCGGAGGGACAAACGTATCACACAAGTCAGAGTTATACTTAAACTAAATATTTATTTGAATCTTATTTACTAGTGAGCAGGTCAATACAGCACACACATACAGGGTGAATCTTATTTACAAGTGAGCAGGTCAATACAGCACACACATACAGGGTGAATCTTATTTACAAGTGAGCAGGTCAATACAGCACACACATACAGGGTGAATCTTATTTACAAGTGAGCAGGTCAATACAGCACACACATACAGGGTGAATCTTATTTACAAGTGAGCAGGTCAATACAGCACACACATACAGGGTGAATCTTATTTACAAGTGAGCAGGTCAATACAGCACACACATACAGGGTGAATCGATAGTGTGCTCCAATAATGCAGAAACTCATGGGGTTTATATAGTGACCCGAGGCACTGAGCAGTAGAGGGAAGACATTCCTTTTATTACATTTCACAAAACAACAAAAGGAGCCCACACAAACATGACCTGCTGTGAACACACGTCACACAAACATGAACTGCTGAGAACACACGTCACACAAACATGAACTGCTGTGAACACACGTCACACAAACATGAACTGCTGTGAACACACGTCACACAAACATGAACTGCTGTGAACACACGTCACACAAACATGAACTGCTGTGAACACACGTCACACAAACATGAACTGCTGTGAACACACGTCACACAAACATGAACTGCTGTGAACACACGTCACACAAACATGAACTGCTGTGAACACACGTCACACAAACAAAGACCCACATACAGGTGGACAAACACTCAACTTTAATAGGCTCCCCAATTAGAGGCAAAGCCGCTCAGCTGCCTCTAATTGGGGAGCAACCACAAACTCAACATAGAGTTATCCAGAGAGGTCTCTGGACACTAAACCTGAACACCATAAAGGTTTCCAGAGAACTCTCTGAACATAGATCATTACACTACCCACCCCCCAAGGCGCGGTCTCCCGGCTGCAAGACCAGGAACACCCACGGGTAACTGGCGTCGATGGGGTTTCCAGACGTGGTGCTGGGTCAGGCGGGGGATCTGGCTCAGGAGCAGGGCTGTAACCCTTTCTCGGACTGGGCACCAGTTTGTCAGGCAGCTCTGATCCTGGAGTGGGGCAGATGACTGGTCCCAGACTGGGCACGGGTGGAACGGAAGGCTCCGGCCATGGAGTAGGCCTGGACGCTGTGCCTGGACTGGGCAACGGCACAGAGGAAAGCTCCGGCCATGGAGTTGGACTGGACGCCGGGCCCGGACCTGTCTGGACCCCGGCGCCGATGACTCCACCTCAGGAGCAGAGCTGGACGCCAGGTTCTGTCCGGATGCAGATGAAGGCTCCAGCCATGGAGCTGGGCTGGATGCCAGGTCCTGTCTGGACCCCGGCGCAGTGGAAGGCTTCGGCCATGGAGCTGGACTGGACGCCAGACCCGGACTGGGCACCGGCTCAGAGGGAAGCTCCAACCTGGGCACCGGCGCAGAGGGAAGCTCCAACCTCTGAGCAGGACTGGACGCCTTGCCTGCACTGGGCACTGGTGCAGAGGAAGGCTCCGAACTGGCACTGGAGCTCCCGGGCTAGGAACCGGCACTGGCACCACCGGGCTAGTTACCGGCACTGGAGCTACCGGGCTAGGAACCGGCACTGGCGCCACCGGGCTAGGAACCGGCACTGGCGCCACCGGGCTAGGAACCGGCACTGGCGCTACCGGGCTAGGAACCGGCACTGGAGCCACCGGGTTAGGGACTGGCACGGGTGCGGAGAGCAGGCACAGGTCGTACCGGACTGGGAAAGCGCACCGGAGGGCAAGTGCGGGGAGCCGGCACTGTAGGCACTGGGCCGGGGACCATCACAGGAGGGCCCGGGCTAGGGAACGTCACGGGAGGCCTCGGGCTGGGGACCGACACTGGAGACCCTGTCTCTTCGTGCAAGAAGAGAGCCGCCAGACGCTCCCTCCACATGCGGCTCTCGAACATGTCCCCTTCCTTCTCCTCCTCCTGGTGCTATCTCTGTAGGGGCTCTTCAACGAACCCCCACGGCAGTGGCTCCTCATAGCGCTCCTTCGACGGGCCCCATAGCCCCCCCCAAAAAAACTGCATGGGGGATCCTCTGGGCTGGACGCTGGGCCTGCCCTCTGGGACGCCGACGTGGAGCCCACCGGCGTCGCCGCTGCCCTGGATTTGGTGGTGGTTCCAGGGCCAGACAATGTAGGTACTCCTCTTCAGAGACCAGCACCTTACCGGACAAGAGTTCCTCCATTGTCCAGCTCTGTGTGGTCCTGTGGGGCTGGGTCTTTCTATCATGCTGCTGAGAGAGGACCCGAGGCACTGAGCAGTAGAGTGAAGACATTCCTTTTATTAAACTTCACAAAACAACAAAAGGAGCCCACACAAACATGAACTGCTGTGAACACACGTCACACAAACATGAACTGCTGTGAACACACGTCACACAAACATGAACTGCTGTGAACACACGTCACACAAACATGAACTGCTGTGAACACACGTCACACAAACATGAACTGCTGTGAACACACGTCACACAAACATGAACTGCTGTGAACACACGTCACACAAACATGAACTGCTGTGAACACACGTCACACAAACAAAGACCCACATACAGGTGGACAAACACTCAACTTTAATAGGCTCCCCAATTAGAGGCAAAGCCGCTCAGCTGCCTCTAATTGGGGAGCAACCACAAACTCAACATAGAGTTATCCAGAGAGGTCTCTGGACACTAAACCTGAACACCATAAAGGTTTCCAGAGATCTCTCTGAACATAGATCATTACATATAGAAACCCAAAACTGCAGAGTCATTGTTGGTTCCGATCTCTCCCTGGCAGATCAGGGCATCATAAGCCATCTTGTTGTCTTCTTGTGGTCAGGTGTATTGGGTGTGTGAGGTTATAGAGCACTAACAAGTGATAACGGTAGTTCCGTTTTTCTCCTTCCTCTACCAAGCTAGCCTCTTTGTTTTGACCATGTGACTAAGTTGAACAGAAGCAGAGTGGAAAAACACCAGCTTCCTCTTACAAGGGAAGCACAGCCGCGAGCTGCCCAGTGACACGAGCCTACCAGACGAGCTAAATCACTTCTATGCTCGATTCGAGGCAAGCAACACTGAGGCATGCATAAAAGCTTCAGCTGTTCCGAACGACTGTGTGTCCACGCAGTAAGAGCTTTCAACAGGTCAACATTCACAAGGCCAGGACCTGTACTCCCAGCATGCACTGACCAACTGGTAAGAGTCTTCACTGACATTCAAACAGATGGAAATGTTGAGGTTTAAGGCTCACACAGCGCATGACAAAGGGTGTAATTATGCCACGTCACTCCAGACAGTGTCACTGTTGTTGAGCTTCAAGACAGGAAGTCACTTGTCTCAGTTTATCAGTGGATTCCATCCTCTTTCAATGCTTGACACCATTATAAAATAAACATTTACGAGGGTGTATTCTCTGTAAACCCAGAACTTAAATCTCATGTAATTTGGTCAGTCTTTCCACAAGAGATTAACAATGTCTACCTTTCATAGTGACCTCAGAGTGTTGTGAAAAATGGCTCCTTTTTTCCCCCATACTGAAACATTTCTCCCGGC
This sequence comes from Thymallus thymallus, assembly GCA_023634145.1. Classification (NCBI taxonomy): domain Eukaryota; kingdom Metazoa; phylum Chordata; class Actinopteri; order Salmoniformes; family Salmonidae; genus Thymallus; species Thymallus thymallus. Next base: position 520,082 of record JAKYLM010000079.1, read on the forward strand.
TGCTCAATTATCCTAGAATGATGAGGTCATCATAATCTATAGCCCAGATGTTTGGGTCTGTTCAAGACAGGATACAAATAATTCAGGCACACAAAATACTAATATTACTTTGATATGATTTATTTTAAACTTTGGAGCTAAATTGAAAATACAGCTTTAGATGTTGAAAGACAAATAATGCAACTTTTCCAGTATAGGCCTGTCAAAGCAAGACAAAGCTGTAATGACGCCTCTAGCACTGAGATGCAGTGTCTTAGACCGCTACGCCCCTTGATAGCGCTTATAATTATATTATCAATGGAATGAAAACCAGACTGCATGCAACTTTCGCATAACTGTCATAAGCCATATAAGTGTATATTATACACTGGTCTGCAACCTGAAATATATCTCTATTAGACTATATAGGACAAGGCAAGAACAATGAAAACAACAACCAATATGTCCATACTTTCAGAAGAATCTTCAGTAACCTTTAACCTTTCCCAAAATTATATAAGATATTTAAAGAAGATAGAGAAATATGAAAAACATTTTTTTAGTCTTTTCGCAGCTGTCCATTTGTGCAGGTAGTCTCTTTACCGTACAGGTGAGCATCACATGACGTCACTGTCCTAGTCCCTCAGGTAGGCTACCTAATGGCCGGTAACGGTCGGTCAATCCCGGGAGAACACGTACTCGGTGTAGTTGGTCCAGATTTTGTCCTCGTTCGGGTCGCTGCTCGTGTACGCGCACGTGCCCGTGGAGCTGCAAGCCACCATGTGGAACCCGACCTCCGCGAGCCTGTCAAACGCCTGCTCGAGGAAGTTATACTTCAGATAGTACCGGGAGGTGTACCTCTCAGGTGGTTTGTCCGGGTCTCTGCTCTCGTTCAGAGTCTCTCCAAAAACTTCTTTGGCCAGGGATGTCTTTCCGCAAACCGTTATTCTGGCCACTCGTCTGAACTTGGTGTCAGTTTGAATATCCCTCCCGATGGTGTAGGAGCCCCGGTACCCAATGGTAATAAAGCCATATTTCTGGAACGGAGAGCGAAGGCTCGGGCTGGTGATGCTGCTGCTACCCAGAGCGCACGCGAGCGCAACCTCCTCCGGGTCCCCATGGGCGCCCACCGCGTCACCGAGAGAGTTGCCTTTACTCACCGCCGGTCCGACGGAGTTGATTTGACTCACCATGGGTCCGAGACGCTGTGAGAGCTCGTGCAGCTGGAAGAACTCTGCCTCCTTCTGTAACCGACCCCTCTCCTTAAAGACGTCCGGTAGAACGATGTCCCTTTCCCGCAGGTAATCGAGAATATACCTGAACAGAAATCCGTCCCGGTCAAAGAAGTAGCGTCCTTTGCTGTCTTTCGGTAGTTCTGTGGGGCTCTTCTGTCTGAACATAGTCCACAGGAGAGAGTTTGGGACGGAGACTAGAGTTGCATGTCGAGTTACATACACCTGCCCGCCGACGTTTAATTCTATTATATCAGAAAAGGACGACCGTTGGTTGTCACTGTGTGCCATCTCTCCTGCGCGCCTGGGTAGAACTGCAACAGACAGTTGAAATGTAAAGGTTTGTTTATATGGCTGGAGTTGTGTGGGAGGAAGAGAGACAGGGCGGGCTATTGCTGAAAAGTTAACTCTTCATGGACAGTTTGTGACCTCCCTCAGTCAGCATGGAAGACTTCTCCTTTATTACAAGTAAAGCTAAGAAGCGACTCAAAACCAGTGGTGTAAAGTACTCAAGTACAAATACTTTAAAGTACTACTTAAGTAGGTTTTTTTAGGGTCTGTCCTTTACTTTACTATTTATATTTTGGACTACTTCACTTCACTACATTCCTAAAGAATAGAATGTACTTTTTACTCCATACATTTCCCCTGAAACCCAGAAGTACTCATTACATTTTGAATGCTTAGCAGGAGAGGAAATGGTCCAATTCACACACTTATCAAGAGAACCTCCCTGGTCATCCCTACTGCCTCTGATCTGGAATACTAACTAAACACACTTATCAAGAGAACCTCCCTGGTCATCCCTACTGCCTCTGATCTGGAATACTAACTAAACACACTTATCAAGAGAACCTCCCTGGTCATCCCTACTGCCTCTGATCTGGAATACTAACTAAACACACTTATCAAGAGAACCTCCCTGGTCATCCCTACTGCCTCTGATCTGGAATACTAACTAAACACACTTATCAAGAGAACCTCCCTGGTCATCCCTACTGCCTCTGATCTGGAATACTAACTAAACACACTTATCAAGAGAACCTCCCTGGTCATCCCTACTGCCTCTGATCTGGAATACTAACTAAACACACTTATCAAGAGAACCTCCCTGGTCATCCCTACTGCCTCTGATCTGGAATACTAACTAAACACACTTATCAAGAGAACCTCCCTGGTCATCCCTACTGCCTCTGATCTGATGGACTCACCAAACACTACATCTTCGTTTGTAAATGAGTGTGCCTCTGGATATCCTTAAAAAAAGATAATGGTGCCATCTGGTTTGCTTAATGTCAAGAATGTGAAATTATTTATATTTTTACGTTTGATACTTAAGTACATTTAAAACCAAACACTTTTTACAACTCGTTTTTTACTGGATGACTCACTTTTACTTGAGTCATTTTCTATTAAGGTGTCTTTACTTTTACTCAGTTATGACAGTTGAGTACTTTTTCCACCACTGATCATTACATGGAGAGATCGACATCTAGTGGAGGTGAGGATTGCATATAAGGCCGCGTTTACAAAGGAAGCCCAATTCTCAGTGGTGCCCTGGGATATCTGACATCTGGGACATCTGACATCTGGGATATCTGACATCTGGGATATCTGACATCTGGGATATCTGGCATCTGGGATATCTGACATCTGGGATATCTGACATCTGGGATATCTGACATCTGGGATATCTGACATCTGGGACATCTGACATCTGGGACATCTGACATCTGGGATATCTGACATCTGGGATATCTGACATCTGGGATATCTGACTTCTGGGATATCTGACATCTGGGATATCTGACATCTGGGATATCTGACATCTGGGACATCTGACATCTGGGATATCTGACATCTGGGATATCTGACATCTGGGATATCTGACATCTGGGATATCTGACATCTGGGATATCTGACATCTGGGATATCTGACATCTGGGACATCTGACATCTGGGACATCTGACATCTGGGATATCTGACATCTGGGATATCTGACATCTGGGATATCTGACATCTGGGATATCTGACATCTGGGATATCTGACATCTGGGATATCTGACATCTGGGACATCTGACATCTGGGATATCTGACATCTGGGATATCTGACATCTGGGATATCTGACATCTGGGATATCTGACATCTGGGATATCTGATTCCCATTATTTTGCCAATAATTGGGCAGAAGGTCAGAATTGGGCTGCCTGTATAAACTAAGTGATGCAGCCCCTCCACGTCTTGGCGGCAGGTAGCCTAGCGGTTGGAGCGTTGGGCCAGTAACTGAAAGGTCACTGGTTCAAATACCCGAGCCGACAAGGTGAAAAACCTGTCTGTGTCTTTGAGCAAGACACTTAACCCTAATTTGCTCCAAGGTCTGACCCTGTAGGTAGGCCGTCATTTAAATAAGAATTTGTTTTGAACTAACCCTAGTTAAATAAATAAAACAATTTAAAAAGTCAACAGTGGTTCTCAAAAGATAGATAGATAGATAGATAGATAGATAGATAGATAGATAGATAGATAGATAGATAGATAGATAGATAGATAGATAGATAGAGGCCCTAAAGACAATTGAACAATACTGACATCTAGTGTACAATGTAGAAAAATGCACATCGGAACATGGCTTGACCACATCTTCCTGCTTATCGCTTATCACCAGTAGAAAGAGCAGTGGCGCAGGCTAACTTCTGTAAGAAACTAAACAGGGACTCCTAGACAGTCCCATAGTAGTCCTCTGAGAACTTATCTAGTGATCTAAGAACAATAAAGTTTAAGATAGCCACAGATCAGATGTCCCAGGGCACCACTGTGACAACCCTAGAGTGGAAATAGTCATTTTAGGATCACTGTACTGTTCAGTTTCTAAAAGGCTCTAAACAGCTGTTTAATTTATTTATGGACTGTTTACCTGTCTACACATTCTGGACTTGGATTTATGACAAAGACATGGTTGAACCAGCTAGAATGAGCTGCTGTTATTATTTCAGAGGAGCAGTCACAGCATTTGAAATCAAAGCTGCTATATTATGGGTCAAATAGAACAGAATTTAACAGAACAGAACAGAATAGAACAGAACAGAACAGAATGGAATATAACAGAACAGAACAGAACAAAATAGCATAGAATAGAAAATAATAGAATAAGTAGCAGTAGCAGTCGGTCACACAGCCTTCTGGAGGGATACAGGAGGATAACATGCCTTTAGCTCCAGTAGCAGTCGGTCACACAGCCTTCTATATATAATGGATCTCCCCCTACCCACAATATAATGGATCTCCCCCTACCCACAATATAATGGATCTCCCTCTACCCACAATATAATGGATCTCCCCCTACCCACAATATAATGGATCTCCCCCTACCCACAATGTAATGGATCTCCCTCTACCCACAATATAATGGATCTCCCTCTACCCACAATATAATGGATCTCCTCCTACCCACAATATAATGGATCTCCCCCTACCCACAATATAATGGATCTCCCCCTACCCACAATATAATGGATCTCCCCCTACCCACAATATAATGGATCTCCCCCTAACCACAATATAATGGATCTCCCCCTACCCACAATATAATGGATCTCCCCCTACCCACAATATAATGGATCTCCCCCTACCCACAATATAATGGATCTCCCCCTACCCACAATATAATGGATCTCCCCCTAACCACAATATCCCTACCCACAATATAATGGATCTCCCCCTAACCACAATATAATGGATCTCCCTCTACCCACAATATAATGGATCTCCCTCTACCCACAATATAATGGATCTCCCCTACCCTGCTGATTAAGAAGACAATATAATGGAGACATGACTAATGTAAAAGGTGTTCTCTCTCTCTCTCTCTCTCTCTCTCTCTCCTTCTTCATGATTCCTCCTGTAACATCTTCTTCTTCTTTCTTAGCAGAGGTTCATACCTGTGAGCCAATCAGGGTGATTCATGTTGGTGTTTTCGCTGTGAGAGTGTTTTGTTAATTGATATCAGTAGATAACGACACAGGTTCTTTACCACATTATGGCGTCCTGGATTTTTAGTATGATCAGCCCTTGATAAATCACTGCTTCTGACACCTGAAGAAACCGCTAGTTACATTGGGAGCACAGTGTGTGTGTGTGTGTGTTGGGTTACGCTCCCTTCCTTCACCCATCAATCAGACTGTTGTTATGTGACCCAGAGATGATGCAGGGCTGTATTCTGATGTGACACCAGGCAGGACCTGTCAGTGTGTGTGTGCGTGTTTGTGTTTGTGTGTGTGTGTGTGTGTGTGTGTGTGTGTGTGTGTGTGTGCGTGTGTGTGTGTGTGCGTGCGTGTGTGCGTGTGTGCATGTGTGCGCGTGTGTGTGAGACACCAGGCAGAGCCTGTCAGTGTGTGTGTGTGTGTGTGTGTGTGTGTGTGTGAGACACCAGGCAGAGCCTGTCTGTGTGTGTGTGTGTGTGCGTGTGTTATACAGACAGGTATGAGAGAGAGAGAGAGAGAGAGAGAGAGAGAGAGAGAGAGAGAGAGAGAGAGAGAGAGAGAGAGAGAGAGAGAGAGAGAGAGAGAGAGAGAGAGAGAGAGAGAGAGAGAGATCCTAAATGAGATGCTCAAATTCACTAGTGAAAAATATCAATTGGCTATATTAAAATTGTTTAACTTGATCCTGAGTGTAGGTTACTTCCCTGACATCTGGAACCAAGGACTCATAACACCAATCTTTAAAAACGGAGACAAATCTGACCCTAACAATTACAGAGGGATTTGTGTGAACAGTAACCTGGGGAAGGTTTTCTGTAGTATTATAAATGTAAGAGTCCTATACTTCCTTAATAAGCACAATATCCTGAGTAAAAGCCAAATTGGATTTATACCAAAACATGGAACAACAGATCATATTTACACCCTACACACCCTAATAGATAAACACGTCCACAAAAAAATAAT